>CAJUYH010003738.1:0-30680 GCA_910591685.1 Galerucella tenella | reverse complement strand
GCAGATATCGCTAAACCCTTGACACGACTTACAGAGGAAGCAAGGGAGTTTCGCTGGGACGAAGACTGTCAAACTTCGTTCGAAACCTTGAAAAAGCACTTGACTACTGCACCTATACTCGGCTATCCACTACCAGAGGGAGAATTTATACTAGATACTGATGCTAGCAATGTTGGAATTGGAGGAGTGCTATCACAGGTTCAAGGAGGACAAGAGAAAGTTCTGGGATATTTTAGTAAAGTTCTTTCCAAACTAGAACAAAACTACTGCGTCACAAGAAGAGAGCTCCTAGCAGTAGTGAAGTCCGTGGAGCACTTCTATCAGTATCTGTATGGGAAGAAATTTGTGATTAGAACCGATCATGCCGCACTTAAGTGGCTTATGCAATTTAAGAACCCTGAAGGTCAAATCGCCAGATGGATCGAGCGGCTCCAAGAATATAATTTCACCACTGAGCATAGAGCCGGAATAAGCCACAGAAATGCAGACTCACTCTCTAGAAGACCATGCCCAGCAGAGTGCTCTCACTGCACCAAAACAGAAGCTAAGGAAGCTGCCATTCGAAGAACCACGGTGACCAGCGACGAATGGACACCGGAAACATTGGAAGAGGAACAAAAGAACGATCCCGACTTGAAGAAAATCCGACATTGGAAAAAGGAAAACTGTCGACCTACTTGGCAGGAGATTTCAAGGTACTCGCCAACGATGAAATCGTATTGGGCCCAGTGGGACTCGCTGGTTCTGGAAAACGGTTTGCTACAGCGAGTAATCGAGAACGATGAAGGTTCCGAAAGTAGAAGACAGTTGGTGATTCCAAGAACAAGGGTAGCAGCAGTACTGCGGAAATTACACGACAGTCCGTCAGGAGGACATCTAGGTGTGAAGAAGACCCTCCAGAAAGTGCGAGAACGGTTTTATTGGATGCACAGTTCCGAAGATGTGAAGGACTGGTGTAAGAAGTGCACTACCTGTGCTACGACCAATGGACCACAAGGAAGAAGAAAGGCTCCTATGAAGCAGTACAATGTCGGAAGCCCTTTTGAACGCATTGCCCTGGACATTGCCGGACCGTTTCCACCGACAGCAAATGGCAGCAGGTACATTTTGGTGGTGATGGATTATTTCACAAAATGGGTAGAAGCGTATGCCATTCCAAACCAAGAAGCCGCAACTGTTGCCGACGTGCTTTTGAATGAGTTCATTTGCTGATATGGAGTGCCCCTGGAAATACACAGCGACCAGGGCAGAAACTTCGAAAGCCAGCTGTTCCAGGAAGTTTGTGAAAAGCTCGGCATGAAGAAAACGAGAACTACTGCTTTGCATCCACAGTCGGACGGAATGGTAGAGCGAATGAACAGAACTCTTGGCAAATACCTGTCTAAAGTAGTATCTAACCATCAGCGAGATTGGGACCAATATCTCTCGCTATTTGCGATGGCCTACAGATCCGCCATCAATGAGTCTACCGGCCAAACACCAGCAAAAGTTCTGTTCGGACGCGAAATGAGATTACCCTGCGACCTTGAATTTGGATGCCGACCCGGAGAAGACATAGCTGGTGAAGATTACGTGACCCAGCTGAGAAAAAGAATGGACGACGTACACGAGCTGGTTCGATCGAATCTCCAGATCGCTAGCGATAGGATGAAGAAAAGGTACGATACGCAAGCTACAGAAGGAGGTTTCCACGAAGGAGACAAAGTCTGGCTGCATAACCCAAGAAGACAAAAGGGTTTTTCTCCAAAGTTGCAGAAAGCTTGGGACGGTCCGTACCTCGTGAAGAAACGAATCAACGATGTCATCTATCGTATCAGGAAGATCCCAAACGGAAAGCCAAAGGTGGTACACCGTAACCGATTAGCGCCATTCGAGGGTGACCACGATGAGGAAGTAAACCAGCTTCAGGAAGTAGCCGATCCTGCTTTTGTAGAGTTCATGGGTGCTTATGCTGGTACCGGAAAAGCAAGATTCGGCGTCACCACTGAGAGACGACAAGACATGCTTACCGTTCCAGAGGAATACTCACTGGCAATAAACATCCCTGCCAGCGTAACCGATGCACGCGGACTGGCATCTCTGTTCATAAAGAAGAGTGGCGCCCGACGTTTTCAAAATCAGTTACCAGTACCAGGTAAAGCTCTGAAGCTGCAAAATGGCTCCCGCTACAATTTCCACCTAGTGACGAGAAACACCTTCGACGAAAGACCAACGTACGAGGATGTCTGGAAAGCATTACGAAGCTTGAGGGAGCATGTGCTTGAATTGGACGTGCATAGGCTAGCCATGCCCAAGATTGAATGTAGGCATTTAGATTGGCGAATAATCCGTAACATGGTAGAAGTAATCTTCCGAGACACCGAAGTGCAGGTACTAGTCTGCGGCCAAGTAAGGGAGACACAGCCAACAGAGAAGACGGTCGCATGTTACTTCCATGCAACTGGAAAATGTAACAAGGGAACCAGTTGCCGATACAGTCATCTCGTTTCAGTTTCCTAGTTAGTTCCAGGAGGAACTGTCTCTTAAGGAGGGGGCAATGTTACGCGAGCTGCTGCATTAATGTGCTCAATTAGTGCCCCCAGTGAAATTCCCATATGATACGACTATGGCTCCTCCGCCGTATTTTCAAGAATGATCTGGAATACGTAACATCTAGAAAAACCCGGCGCATCCACCAAAACTTCGAGTTCGAGAGGTTTCTAGAAATACATACGTGCGAGTATAAATAGGCGACGAGCATCGCAGCGGAGTTAGTTAGTCAGTTAGTGTTGATACTGAAAGAAAGCAATCACGCCTCGATAAAGTGTTTATTAAGTGACTCTCATATAAATTATAGTTAGTGTGTTATATAAATTATTGAATAAGGATTGTATTTTAATATAAATCTGTAAATATAAATTAATTGTAAATATAAATTAAAATAAACGTTACATTATAGACCAGTATTTATAATTCCAAAGTGCACCAATAAAAAAAATAGCGTAAAGTATTCGTGGATAACTGGTCTTTAAAACACTTGCTTTATTTCGAGCACTCCGGCTTCGCCGTCGTGGAAAAATCGCGCGTGTTTTTAAGACCAGTTATCCACGAATACTTTAATACAGTTCGTTCGGTGAATATTTTCCCATGTATGAAATTATTCACATACTACTTTTTGTAGTACATATCTTTCCTACTCACAGAATCTGAGCACCCGAAATGAAACCGTTTGTTCCATTACAACATAATATAACAAACAGAGATAGCCATATGATGAATGTCGGCGATAAGTTTAACGCGAATTTGTACTTGTACGTTGACAGACCAAAGACTTTGTTTACATTTTTATTTCACATTCTTATTCATTTTTTTGCCCCTTGCATATAAATTTAATTAAAAAACAGTTGTTATAACGACTTACTTACACCCGAGTGTTCGAATTATTGTGGTAAGTAAAGATTATTTATCTACTTATTATTTATTTACTTCGCAATGAAAACTAACCTTGAATTGACATTTCATCATGGTTATGGATAGAATTCCATCAAACTGAATCGTATTAAACATATTTTGCTTCCACCAATGTAAAAAATATTGACCTAATTTTCTGAAAGACCAGAACTATTTATGAATAATTTTTTTTAGAAATAGGTATGCATGGAAAAACGCACAGAAACTGGTTCTAAGTGTGTTGGAGTATTTTGAGTTAGAAAAAAGAAATGGAGGACATATTCTTGGCAAGACAACAGCACTAAAAGTGTACGTGAACCAGATGGTTATGATGGTAAACGTTTTATAATTGTTCATGCTAGTTCTACCAAAAGATTTGTCTCTGAAGCAAGTTTATTATTCTGTTCAAAATCTATAGTAGCTGATTACTATGAACAATGAAATATTTATATGAAATGGATAAGTACTCAATTAATTCCCAACTTAGGAGAGCTATCTCTTATTGTTATGGATAATGCTCCATATCATAGTGTTCTTTTAGAAAAGCAACCTTCTACTAATTCGGCAAAAAATGAGATTGTTACATGGTTGATAACAAACAACATGAAGTTTGATACAAAACTTACAAAACCTGAATTGCTACAAATTGCAAAAATGAATAGAAAAGGAAACGTGTATAAAATTGATGAGTTACTACGAGAACATGGTCATGAAGTGCTGGGACTACCGCCACATCATTGTGAATTCAACGCTATTGAATTAATTTGGGCAAATTGGAAGTCATATTACAATAAATATATTGGTAAAGATGGGTATTCAGATAGCTCTGTTATAAATATGTGGAAAGAGGCACTGCAACAAGGTGATGAACAAATTTAGGAAAAATGTGTTAGGCATACTTATGAAATTATAGAAAAGTGGTATGCCGAGAGCAAAATATAATTGATATTAGCATTCAACCAATTACCATAGATATGAATACTGGTGATAGCTCTGATTCTATTAGGAAAATTAAATGAAACTTATTGTACATATTTATTAAATTATATTATATCTTAAATATACATATTTAAAATATTTATTATTTATTTTCACCACCCAAAAGATTTCTATTTTTCTTTGTTGAACCGTATAGGTGAGACGGCTCAATAGTAATGGTTGCCAGCCATAACACTAAAAAGGCAATTCTGATTTGCAGACTTTCTACTGAGGAAATTTTTATTAATTCTAACTTTTATATGCAAGTAAATTTGCGGAATACCCTATAAAACTCTGGAATACTAACAGTTTTTTCAAACTAAGAGTTTAGGTAGCAAATCACTTAATGGCTGTGAAATATCTACAAATATCTAGCTTTAATAATAAATAACGCACACCGTCATTTTAGCCACATCCTAATTAAAACATAAATCTACGACCTGCGTGTAGTTTAATGTATTGATGTATTATATTGCGTTTGTATATGAATGATGACGCATGGGAAAAGATTCACCGAACCAACTGTATAGAGTTTGTTCAGCCATCCTTTGCCGTTACGTCATACATTGTCCAGCTTGCTCTCTCATTCATGAAATTGATGAGACGGAATTATGACGTCATTAAAGTATTTCTCTGAGGTCGACATACATTTTATCTGTTACTTTTGACAGTTCAGTTGTCATATTTTGAAAACAATTCTTAACATATGTCATTGATTATAATTTTGAGGTTAAGTGTAAAATAACATTCAAGTAATATAAGACATACGTAAAACAGCAGAATACGTCACCCATTATGACTTAACGGCAAAGGATGGCTGAACAAACTCTACTATTTCCGCTACTAGCTGTGAAGTTGACAGTTATTGCTAATTTTTCCTATTATCAATCGAGGTCAATAATGGACAAATTCAAATGTTTTGAGAATCCAGGGATAGTAGTTTTACAAAAACATGTACAACATAATTTTGTATACTTGGGAAATTGTCTTTAACATATTTACTCCTTGAAATTACCTAACAAGGTAAAATTATTTGAATGAAAATGCCATTAATTTAAAATTCGCGCTCAACCAAAAATGACTGATGACATAAGGAGTGCGTTCTTAATCTATGGGTTAGGTCATGATGTAATAGAGAACAGGTGTGCTCCCGCGGAAGACGAATCTCCGTCTTGTTCTGCGCACCTTCCAAAACACCGATATGGCCAATCGTTTTGATTTTTAATGAATGTCATAATCTACATAACCAAATTCTACTCGTCATCGTTCATTTTTCTAATAAATTGTGAACTCTGTACATTGAATTTAGTGAGAACGTTAAGTGAAAGTGTTATTATTGTTACATAAAGATTTTTTCTTTTGTTCTTATTGGCTGATTTTTCAATATGGCGGTGTTTTGGAAGTTTTATTTGATTGGTCGTGCGCGGGAACACACCTGTTCTCTATTACACCATGGTTTAGGTGAGGAGCGAAAACAGGCAGTGCGGCAGTGGACGTGTCAGTTAGCTTGAAAGATTAGGGCGCTCCTTACCGATTTGTTGATCGACACTGTAAAAATTTGATTTTGACATTGAAATGACTAGACCTACTCGCTGGATTTCTCACAGCAATTAATTGCTTTTGGACAGTTTGTCGCACGACGAATGCGCATCGCGGTCTTAAACGTTTTCAAAGTTTCAGGTGATTGTGTCCTACTGTAACGTCTCCACGGGTATAGTGGACGTAATATTTTTAATGCAGCTATCTAATCGTATATCCCCTTTAAGTTGTATTGCGGACTATGACGGTATCGTATCGAATTACAGTCGAACAAAGAGCCGACATATTTAAGTTCGCGCAATATCTATTACGGCAAATATACAATCTTGCATAAAAATTATAACTTTTTTCGCTATAAGCTTGTATATTTTTACAGCGCAAATAATTTCAAATTTTTTGACAACTACCTAAATCTTTGTATTCTTCTTATGTCTAATTATTAAATCTGGAGCGTGAACTATTTAACCTAAATCTGAATATTTCCCTTTGAAGGAATATAACCCCTAACAGTCGGTATATTATAGTGGGTAGGGAGAATCGATAAACTAGACATTTTGCAGTTTTACCTTCAAACGTGATTCATTGATGAAACTCGTTTATATAACGGAATGTTAAAAGGATGAGAGATATTTATACGTGATTGAATGTCTTCAAGTGATATTGAAATATTTTTATCAAGATTCGAGAAAGGAGAGATATTGCAAACGATGTATTTTATATTCAAAGGTGATAGATATAAAGGGTGTTCTAGGAGCTCGTACCAAAAATTTGGGGCATAGTAGATATCGAAATATGAATCGAAATTGCTGCAATCGACTTTTGCAAATCGTTGAGAAAGTTGTTGATTGCTCGATAATGCAAGTTTGATTGTGCGGTAATATAGACCTCGACAAAAAAGTTTTGGACACGTTGCAAATTAATATGAATTGACAATAACATCATTACAGTCAACGTTCTCGAAAAATTAACAAGCCTCAAGAATTTGAACAAAAATGATGAATGTATGTATGGGTTAAAAGAGATTCTCAAATTAATGCAAAAGTATAGATGAACTTGTTAAAGATGCCGCTTCTTCCGGTCTTGTAATTAACTAATAATCAGAAGGGGATATAAAATAACTTTGAAAAGAAAATCTCAGACAAAATTGGGAAATTGAATGGGCAGGTTTTAAAAACCATAGTAATAGCTCCTACAGCAAGATATATATCCTTCACTTCCCTTTATTCCTCCAACTGAACGAAGCCTTCCTTCCAGGAGAGTGTATGGTATATCAGACACCTTTTTGGACATGCTTCTGTTAATTCATATCACAGATACATGTGACCGTGACGAAAGTTTCGATGATCTCAACCATTGGACGTAGACGTAGACTACGTTTCACATAAGAAGAAGCCACGTGAAGTTTGCCAACTGTCTTGCGCAGAAGCCAAAATCGGTCTTGTTTATCTATGTCGCTTCGTAGGAGCTTTTCATGCCATTGGCGTTACAAACGACAGCCATTTTATTATTATTGTGTTAATTTTACAATAAGGTGCTGGTTTTGACAACAATTTCACACATACTTCTGCAACTTCACGTTGGATCTTCTTACGTAAAACGCAGTCTAATAGAGAAGCCCACAAAGGAGCACCTGAACAAAATAGAACTGTATAACGAAGACCTTACATGCAGAAGATGCAAAAAGGATACCGAAACAGCTCTGCATATACTACATACCTATGCATCTGTGAGACGCTGGACCACAGGAGGCAGAAACTGTATGTGGTAGACCCCAAATGACAAATGCCCTTCCAACACATTACGTAGGAAGAAATTGAAACAAAGGCAGGTCTGTGATTAATCCTAATCAAAATATCACAATAATGAACCGTTTAAATTTATTACAAACGTTAACCCTAATCTTTGACTTACAAAAATTTGATTGGTTGATGTTTAAATTACGCGCAAGCGCAACCTATCAATCGAGAGTTCAAAATACTATGAAGGCATTACTTTCGTAGCGGCAATGTGTCTTATGTCTTTTTCTACTGTCACACTGACAGTTCTCGACAGGTCTGTACTTGTTGTTTACGGTCAATTATTATTTATGAAAAGTGAATATTAATCTTATTGTTTTATTTATTTAAATAAAACAAAAATATGCACGGATACACGGAAAAATATCAGTATTTCGAAGGTTCTCAAGTATTTTCAGTTAGAAAAAGCAGCTGGTAATTACTAATTTCATAGCCTTTCCGAATTTGGCTGAATACGATCCCGATGATTTTATTCATCAAATTTAAGGTAAGCTATATGTCAAAATAGCAAATAAAATAAACGACTTGCCGAAAACCCGGATATACGTCACAATCGATGACGCACATCAAGAAGGGTATTATTTCAACCATACAACCAACCAGCAAAGAACCTGTATTAGCTAATACAAGGAACGGATTGGCTAAATAGGTTGTAGTCAGAACACTAGGAGTATCCACAATAAGACCAAGAGGCTGAGGTGGTGCCGGCGAAAGGACGGCTTCTTTAAAAAAAAAAAAGAGAAGCCGCCAAATACTTATGAACTAAGAAGATAGCTTTACCGCAAAATATAGTTTCTCTTTTGTACCTACATTAGTCCATTCTTCCATTTCTACCTTTAATTGGACCTAAAAAATTTGACAACAAAGTTCTTGCATTCTTAAACTTCAAAATATTATTGACTGCTTATTTGTCGAATTTTCCCATTAATGTCAGATAGACACCAGATTTTAAAATTTGACCTAGATAACGGTAGCTGGAACGCTTCCAATACGTTGAATCAAAAAATATAAAAAAGTTTGTGGTATAATTTCCCGAAATAATTAAAAAAAGAATGTTAAATACACCAAAAAGAACATATACAGAAGATTATTTTTTTCGTATCATTTTCAACCAATCAGCACGATAAATTTAGTTAAGTTACCTCGTATAATTTCGATAATACCTGATTATACATAGGGTAGCTCTACCAATCAAAAATTTTACAATAGTTTAATTTCCATAGTAACCACATCGACATCAATATTCTGACGTTTATCAAAAATGAGTCGATTTGGATTGTGAATTCCATTGTACCAATTTGTATCTAAATGAATAAATTTTTTATATTTACTCAACAAATAATCGTATCAAATACAATACGTACTTAAAAATCTTAGAACATAAAACAGACAGGAAGGAGTCTTGTCATTCATTAGCTGTATAAGAAAATGCGACGGAAGTCGCCATTTGCAACACCCTAATTATGACTCATTTGTGAAGTTGACGTTGACTGACGTAAATTGTTTATGTCATGGTGTAATAGAAAACAAGGTGTGTTACCGCGCACGACCAATAAAAAAAACTCCCAAAACGCCGCCATATTGAGAAATCAGCCAATCAGAAAATAATGCGCGAAATCAAACTCTTGACAAATAACTGAATTTGAAACGAAAACAAAAGACAAATTCTTCATTTAACAATAAATACACTCACTTAATGTTCCAATGTTCAGATTTGGTTGTGTAGGTTATAGTTATGACAGTCATTCAAAACATTGAACATGATTGGCAATATGGCGGCGTTTTGGGAGGTGCGCAGAACATGACAAAAATTCGTCTTCCGTGGGAGCACACCTTCTTCTCTATTACACCATGGTTTATGTAGTTTTTTTGGTGAAAATGAGTTTAAACGAAAGTATTATCAGAAGTATTATTCTATATTCGTATTTTCATTGCTCCTAGACAATATTGTTTGTATAGGACAGCTTTTATAGTAAAACATAATATATTTAATACATTTCAATAAGCTACAATTTTAAAATTTTACATATCCCATACCCTATACAAACAGTACGCCACTGTCAAAACGGAAACGACTATTCGCCATTTGCAACCTTCTATTTGGACGCCAACTTATTTGGTATTATATAAATGCTCCTTCCTGTCTGTTTTATGTTCTAAGTTCAAAATACATACGGTTATACACCTCAAACTTCCTGCATAATTATAAATCGTGTCAGTTTGACAGAATAATCCTCCCGCTTCGCGTATTTATTTTGAAGTAATTATAGTATTACTACTGATAAAAATATTGAAATAACTAACTGTTCCATTTTTTCTTTTGGCCACTGTGCACCTTTACCTCATTATCTGCGTCACCGCTTGCACTTTGCATTCGACATGCTTTGTAATAAAATACTTTCAACGTGTTCTATAGTTTAAAAGGGAAGTGACCGAAATTCAAAAGTTATTTCGAATCAATAAAACGAGAAATAACACGCAAATGCAAATTTTCGCATAACATTTCAATTCACGATGATTTCAGTAAATCGCCGACAAAAAGACAATAGTTCTTGCTATACTCGAATCACGAGTTAATTTAGAATTGCAATCAATTTTTTTTGTTAATGATAGAATTTTTGAAAGAGGAATATTAAAAGGCTTATACAGTGCGTGTATAAAGTAGGGCATACAAAAAGATTAAAATGAAAAATTCCCGAAACAGTTTAAAAACTGTGGTGCGATAGGATTTGGACTCAACTAGAGGTATGCTCGTTATGTCATAAAATGCATGAAGATCGTGAATGTATCTCTTGTTCTGCGTTAAGCACAATAAAATGGAATTACAGATAATTAGAAGAGTTGTGCAGAAGAAAAGTAATTGAATAAGATACAATTTTGCCGGTAGATAGTAGACATACTTACACTGTATATATACAGTGCGAGGATTATTATTATTTGAATATTGAAAATTATTGCGAAAAAAATCAACATCCTTCTGAAGTATTTTATGAGTAAAAACATGATTAATCATGACAATATTAATTTTACTGTTTCATTGTAGGTACTGAATAGGTGTTGTATCTTTGAATGACATATATCTATAAGAATTGTGTGACAGATATCTAGATTAATGGAACATAGATTAAAATGGAACACAAAGTGAAAATACACAGAATTATTGTCATAACATTTGAATTGACAATTTTTTAAGGAATTCGTTATTATTATTAGGAATCCATGCTGCAATCGGCAAAGCGTAAAGGCAAACGTTTTATTCGTTGGGGTCGTTCTAGAGGAGGATCTGGGACAAATTGAAGTGAATCTTTGGGACAATCTGGTACACGGAAAAAAAATATTTGTTATATCAACTAAATTTATTTAGTCACTTTTATTTGATTAACTCGATTAAATTTCATTCATATCAAATACTGAATGTATTCGTCTAAGGAAATATTAAAATTGCCGAAAAAAAATGGAATTGTCGAACTAATCCTATAAATTTCTTGAACCAAAAATGGACTTATCAAGTCAAGTATTTCCTAATTTACATCAAAGTATTATAATGTTATCTCAACAAAATTATTCATTCAAATCAAACAAATGAACACGCTTGATTCAAACATACACTAGTCAAATGAAATATATTTTAACTTACTTTAAGCGAATAATATTATTAACTCAAATATAATATTTGGTTGACTCAAACAAGTGAATTCGCTCGGTTCAAAATAAATTTATTTGATCATTTTTCGGATTTAATTCAACAAAATATTCACTATGTTGAAGCAATAATTTTATCAAAATGATTTATAAAAATGGTCCAGTTGACTAAATATTTGGTTCAGTCAACAAACAGTTAGTTGCATCAATACTTTAACCTGCATTGAAACCAAGAAATTATTTTAATTACTCCAAAATAATATTTTGTCGTGCATATATGACACTTTAATTTAATTGATCCAAATAAATTTTACTTGATACAACGATTCTTTTTTTTCCGTGTATAACATTTTGCATTTGAGGTGCTGTTGGTATTCTTGTTTAGTTTTGAAGCCAAACTTGATCTTAAATGATTAATATGTCGTTTTAATGTTTGGCCGGAATCCAAAGTTGATTGATAAAGACGTTTACCAAGAATTTTTTCTTCCTTATCGAGATATAATTTGTTTAGTTTAAAATATTTAAAATAATGTTAGCTCATTCCTTTTACACTTTCCGATATTTTTTGTTAACACTTGGCAAACAATTTGTCCATAAATCGGTGGGTATACTTGAAATAGTGATAAAATATGGTTTTTCTGACAGTTTTGTACAGGAATCCCTATATCGCATCTTTTAAATAACAAAGTGTATATCTTGGCAATTAAGAATATTTTATTCAATTGTTTTGGGTTCAACCTTTATAGTTTTATGGACAAACCTTTATGAAACTTCCTGTATAAAAAATAAACCCTAGATTAGATTTCAAACATCGGTAGTCTTTTTAATAAACAATTTCAACCCCTGGAAAACATAACCCTAAACCTAGATGATTCTGCGGATCGTTAATCCATTTCAGTACCGGTCGGTTTTGTACAATAAAAACTGTTATGCGGTCAGCGGTCAGAATTAATGAACCTTTTGAATAAATTATCAAGTTTTTGTTGATTATAGTTATATGGCTCGCTTCCCCCTAAAACCCACTTATTTATGATACCCGATTTTCTAAATGTTCGTTACAATTACGAAATATTTTGTTATTAAAATCGTTTATCCCGCCTTTTAGAAAGTGTATTATTATGATATTTGGTACGGACAAGTTACAAGAATGGAGAGGAGAGGACAGGAGGTAAGGCGAATTACAGAATGGAGACCTAATGAGGAAAGATTACTAGGGAGACCAAAACCTAGATGGGAATACAAGTTCATGGAACATATGCGTCTTTGGTCTGGTGGACAAAGACGACACAAAAGAATGCAATGATGAGACCTGGCAAGGTGCAAAGACTTGCTGGTCTCAGTATTGCAAGACCCAAGCAGACTGAAGTTTCTCCGAGGAGGGAACTGGTACACAGACCTGTCACAGACTGGGGAAGGGACAGAAGCAGGGGTTTATAGTGAAATGAGAAACACAAGATTCTCCTTCTCACTAGGAGAACATACCTCTGTATTTCAGGCAGAGATTTATGCTAACCTAGAATGTGTCAGAATTAACAAACATAGGACTGACACTCATAGGATAAATATACTAACTGACAGCCAGGCAGCCCTTGCAGCTTTAAACAGCCGTAAGGTAACATCCAGACTGGTAGAAGAATGCCAGAAAGAACTAAATGAACTAGCAGACCACATTAAAGTAAGACTAGTGTGGGTGCCGGGACATAACGGTATTTCTAGAAATGAACAAGCTGATAAACTCGCGAGAAGAGGTTTAGAAAAAGCATATGTTGGACCAGAACCAGCTCTTGGGACCACAAAGAAGGTAGTCCGACGGCAAATATAAAAATGGGTACAAAGCCAGCATAGACTTCAGTGGAGGAACACTCCAAGCAGGTACACGGGCCGAAGAACTACTGAATATCAGTAGGAATAAGCTAAAAATTATCACATGTTATCTAACGGGTCATACCCCGGTAAAAGATCACCTGCATAAAATAGGGTTACATAACGGGGACCTCAGCTGCAGACTTTGTGGCATGGAAACCGAGACCGTAACCCATATCTTATCTGACTGTGAGGCACTGGACTCGAAGAGACAAACAATCTTCGGAGAAGCCAATGTGCCACCTGCTGAAGTATATGGCACACATCCAGTGGACCTATATCGTCTACTCGAAGGTACGGGGATAACTGGATGGGTGGACTAAATGTGTAAGTAGAGTACAATAAGCCAATAGGCTGCAGTGCTCCCGTCATCAGAACAGCTTCCAGAACACACAAAAAAAGTTCGTGGAAGATATGAAAATTTTGCTAGTACAATGCGGGATGAGATAGATGCAGGACAGAAGGGCGTGGAGAACAATAATCAAAACTGCAAAAACCTCTAATAAATTGTAGATATGCAGCAAGAAAAAGTGTGCTGTCCCCCTACAAGTTACAGGGTCAAAAGAGCTCAAATTGAGCGGCTACAGCTCCAGCTGGAGTGTATAGCCTTGTGTATAAATATTATTATTATTGTTTTTTTAATATGCAAATTGACATAAAACAAAGGTGAAAATATTTTAATAAGTTATTACGGTTTCAAGAAACGGGATCTATCCAGCAGAGACCGGATTTTTGACTATAAGTGTTAGAACCGATATTTTGTCTTTATCTTTCTTATTCCCTTCATTATTGCTGCAGAAGCAAAATAGCTGGTCCTAGCCTAGGTATGTTGAAAAAAGCCAACAGCATTATACTGAGTAGTCTGTGTACGATCCCAAAAGCAAGCATGGGATTAGGGTTCATAGCAAAAGTCTGTAGTGTTTATTCCTAAAACTGGGTAAACAGGTCACTCTAAAGCAAAGTACCGTAAGTCTGATGTCATTTAAACTAAATACATTTATCTGATGGCATGTCATAATGACAACGTTATGTCACTCAATTTTGATGACATAAGGAAGCTCATTATGGGACTAAGTACCATAATGAATTCATTATGGGACTAAGTACCATAATGAAATTCTATAAGGAAAACATGTAATGGTTTGATCAAAAAAGTTTATTCAAAATGCATAACTATGTACAAAACTATTTATTATAAATGGTAAAAAAACAATTACTACAATTTGAAATATTAATTCCAATGGATTCTACAGTTTTTACATCAGTAGTTGATGATTGTTGGCAAACTTGTGATCCTGTTTGGTTGTTGGCACCAAAAATTGCCATCAGATAAAATTTTGTATGTAATACGAATCATAAACAATCATTATGGCACACGCCGTGTTATCGGACTCGGCTACGCCTCGCCCGATGACATTCACGACTTGTACCATAATGATCGTCTTTATGATCCTTATTACATAAATAACTATTAAAAAACCGGTAGACTTGCACATTACAGGGAGACGGCAGAAAGATCTATCGACCTCGACAAATATGCTTACAAACCGAGAGTATTCATAGGGATAGCACCCAATCACTTATTACAAGGGATAGAGTAATCTCGAGAATAAGGAAGAATTATTGGCAGCCTTTGTTGACATAGAGGGTACCTTTAACAACACCACGCACGCGGGGCAAAACTCTGTAGATGTATACACCGACTGCTAAAATATCGAATTATCCTGTTAACTCTGATGGGTTTAAAGAGGATGTCCTCCAATATGGAATCTTGTAGTTTACGGACTGCTAAGCACATTATCTTGGGATATGCGCACGATCTATTCATCATATCACAACACAAAGCTAGTTTTCTCGAAAAATAAGCATCTATAATTTCATAAAATTCCATTTATATTTATCGTTTTTAATGAGATAAATTTGGTACCATTGTTATATTTTTGCAAGTATCTAAATATCCGCTATTTTACGTAAAATACGCCTGTTTACTGCTCGACTTCATCCACCCCATTATTTATATTGATCCTTTATACCCGGCTTAATGCATTTCTTTATTCTTTTATTACAGATTTGAAGGATTTGGTAGAGTAACGAGAAAATAGCGTCACAAAGCGTCGTTATCGCTTCCAGCCAACAACCGAATAGAAGTTTTCGAAAAAAACAAAAAAGAAAAGAGAAAAACATTTACGGGTAAGTAGAAAGTCACGAGATATAGGTGCTGGTATACTCTACTACGCCAGTGGCGGCTAGTGGTTGTTAGGGTGTAGTTGATTCAGACTTTTGAAGTGGACTGTATATTTGTGATAAGCACAATAAAATTGGCCCGTTCTAACGTCTTTAGAAACAATCACAAATCTTTTGTGGACGTTTAAAAACAAAGTTAAAACATTTGCCACTTCTAAATGTACGGCGCTGGTAGTCTTGCACATAAAAATAGACAAATATGACAAATATGTGTTATATTTTATTTTGCGAGACTGAGATGGAATATAATTTCGAATACATAGGATGTTAGTTATCCGATTTCTTTCACCGTCCTCATAAAATATATACGACTGAGGTGAAGGGTGAAGAGGGCTGTTTGGGATTTGGATGGTTAAAAATGGGTAGTCTAGAGATAACCATATTACCGAAGCGAGTAAAATTTAGAGACAGTATCACGGAGTTTTATTATAATATTGTACCCAATTAAAAACATAATCTTACAAAGCAGCGGCGGGATAGTACCGGTGACGTGAGAAAAGTTCAATGTGTTTTTTGTGTTATTTCAAAGTGAGAATCAATTTTAAGATGAAAAAAGTTCGCTAAGGTCTCAACTGAAACGATAAAACCTTTGAGACAATGCGGTTAAACCATCAGTGTCTGTGAATGTACTAGTGTTTGATGCAATTAAACATTGCGGAAGGTGCTACAGCGTGGTGCGATGAAATGAGGAAAGTTGATGAGATATTTACGTGGTCCAGCTACGAGATGTTAATGTCAGGAAGACTTAGATGGGAAGAATTCCGAGTTGTCTGTATCCAGCGAATCACAATATGAGCGAAAATCTCCGCAATGTAACCTTGTATACTAGCAAGGGGGTTGAGTTATTTGTTGATGATTGTACAATGCATCGCTGTGGATGCAATATCAAGAGAGAATCTATTGAGAAAAAAATGTATTCTAATTAACACCGAATTCTGAAGTTACTCTAGTAATCGGCGGATTCTCATAAATCAAGGAACTACTGATATATTTCGTTTAAAACGGTAATAAAATAAGTTTATTGAAAACAGAAATCAGCGATAACGAATCAGAATAGCCGAACTTTATTCTTAAATCACGAACAACCTTTATTCCTTCGGAACCAAACACCAAGGTATTTTCGCATGTTTATTTAGATGGGTGAGCTAGTATTTCAGCAATCGGTAAATAGTCATTTAGCCAAGTTTGAAAATAATTATTAGGGACTATTGGAAGTAATAAAAATATTGACAAACGAATGATTTGAGATAAAAAAGGGTTATCTGTGGAAAAAAAAGTGAGTTAAGAATATGATTATAGTTTAGTACAGTAAATTCTACGAATTTAAAATTCCATAACGAGGTACTAATAATAAAAATTGTTTTAAGGCAATAGTTAGAGTGATTGCAAGTGTTTATTATTGTTCATTAAACTAACTTATTTTTATCGCTACTTCTCACCACCGCTAAAATTATAAAATTACTCCGATTTGATAACGCTTTGCAGTTTACCTGTTGAAAGCTGTATTAACTTTGATTCGTTAACGCTTTGCAATTTACTAATTGAGAGACATATTTACTTCGATATGATAACTATTAAAAGCCGGAGATACAAAGGCCGTATTCGACAAAGCAACTTTTTGACATTCATTTTATTTTATTGAGATTGTAAAATATCGTAAATATATTGGAAAACGATAGATTTGACACCAAAAATATGACAACGAATCGTAAAAGTATTGTCGCTAAGGGTACGCTTCGCATATGTCGCATATGTCTGGGACAGATGGACAGATGTTGTCAATAGCTGGCAAATCCTTGAATCGAGCTGAGAAAAGGAAAATGAGAGAATTCCTCTTGCAGTATCGAGACCTATTCGTACCAAAAGGAGGAAAGACTGGTAGAACATCAGCCGTCAAACACAAAATCGATACTGGTAATGCCAAGCCAATCAAACAATCAGCTCGAAGGCTACCACAGGCGAAGAGAGAGGAAGCTGAAAGAATAATTAAAGAGATGGAGGAAGAAAAAGTAATAAAACCATCTCCGAGTCCATGGGTGTCTCCAGTAGTGCTCGTCAAGAAAAAGGAAGGAACTACCAGATTCTGCGTGGACTATCGCCAGCTGAATAACGTGACGAAAAAGGACAGCTATCCTCTGCCTCGGATCGATGATACGCTAGACACTTTGGCTGGCAGTAAAATGTTTCCCACCTTGGATCTGAAGTATGGCTATTAGCAAGTGAAAATGGACCCAAAAGACAAAGAGAAAACTGCTTTCACCACCGGATCCGGATTATGGCAGTTCAACGTCATGCCCTTCGGGCTCTGTAATGCGCCCGCGACATTTGAAAGACTAATGGAAAATGTATTGAGAGGATTATCTTGAAAAACTTGCCTGGTCTATTTAGACGACATTGTAGTATTAGGTAAGACATTCGAGGAACACCTGAAGAATTTGCAAGACGTATTCAAACGACTTCAAGCTGCTCAGCTTATGTTAAACCCGAAGAAATGTCAGTTATTCCAAAACCGAGTCAACTATCTGGGTCATATTGTGAGTAACGAAGGAGTGGCAGTAGATCAAGAGAAAATTGCTTCCATTAAGCAATGGCCGCAACCAACAGACAAACATCCAGTCAGGAGTTTTCTTGGACTTTGCACATACTATCGAAGGTTCATAAGGAACTTTGGAGATATTGCCAAGCCACTAACCCGACTCACAGAAGAAACAAGAACTTTTCATTGGAATGAAGACTGTCAAACTGCTTTTGAAACCCTCAAGAGACATTTAACGACGGCACCGATACTAGGATATCTGTTACCAGAAGGAGACTTCATTCTTGACACTGATGCAAGCAACGTAGGAATTGGAGGAGTACTCTCACAGATCCAAGGAGGCCAAGAAAGAGTGCTGGGATATTTCAGTAAAGTCCTCTCCAAACCAGAACGGAACTACTGCGTCACGAGAAGAGAACTTTTGGCAGTAGTGAAGTCTGTGGAACACTTCTATCAGTATCTCTATGGAAAGAAATTTTTAATTCGGACCGATCATGCAGCACTCAAGTGGTTGATGCAGTTCAGATCGCTAGATGGATTGAGCGACTCCAAGAATACGATTTCAACATTGAGCATCGGGCTGGTGTGAGTCACCGAAATGCTAACTCCCTGTCTAGACGACCGTGCCAACCAGACTGTTCCCACTGCAACAATGTGGAATCTAAGGAAGCTGCAGTTTCAAGAACTACAGTGAGCAATGAAGAATAGTCACCCACCAGGATTAGAGAAGATCAAGAGAATGATCCACACCTAAAGATGATCCGGCAATGGAAGCAAGAAAATCGGCGACCTACCTGGCTAGAAGTGTTAAGATTTTCACCAACACTGAAGGCATATTGGGCTCAGTGGGACTCCCTTGTCCTGGAAGAAGGCCTGTTGAAACGAGTCCTTGAAAACGATGATGGTTCCGAAAATAAACGACAAATAGTTATCCCGAGATCGAGAGTAGCTGAGGTACTGAAGAAGTTACACGACAGTCCATCAGGAGGTCATCTGGGAGTAAAGAAAACCCTTCAGCGAGTTCGTGAAAGGTTTAATTGGATGAACAGCTCCGACGATGTGAAGGACTGGTGTAAGAAGTGTACGAATTGTGCTACGAGTAATGGACCACATCGCAAGAGGAAGGCTCCCATAAAACAATACAATGTTGGAAGCCCATTCGAAAGGATTGCATCATATATCGCTGGACCATTTCCGACGACAGAAAATGGTGGTAAATACATTCTGGTTGTGATGGATTATTTTACCAAATGGGTAGAAGTTTACGCGATTCCGAATCAAGAGGCCACAACTGTCGCGGATGTATTGGTAAAAGAATTCATTAGCCGATATGGAGTGCCCTTGGAAGTTCACAGCGATCAGGGAAGGAATTTCGAAAGCCATATTTTCCAGGAAATTTGTGAGAAGCTGGAAATGAAGAAGACCAGGACAACGGCGTTGCATCCACAGTCAGACGGAATGGTCGAAAGAATGAACAGGATCATAGGAAAATACCTGTCCAAAGTAGTTTCCAGCCACCAGAAAGATTGGGACCAGTACTTTTCCCTATTTGCATTAGCGTATCGATCTGCCATCAATGAGTCCGAAAATCCTATTTGGACGCGAAATGAGGCTTCCTTGCGACCTGGAATTTGGTTGTCGTCCTGGAGAAGATCTAGCTGGAGAAGACTACGTGATCCAGTTGAGGAAAAGGATGGACGATGTACACGAATTGGTTCGAACGAATCTCCAAGTTGCCAGCGACAGAATGAAAAAACGGTACGACACGCAGGCTACAGAAGGCAGTTTCAAAGAAGGGGACAAAGTATGGTTACACAACCCGACGAGGAGAAAGGGTTTTTCCCCAAAACTACAAAAATCTTGGGAGGGTCCATACTTAATCAAGAAGAAGATCAACGACGTCATCTATCGCATAAGTAAGATTCCCAATGGAGAACCGAAAGTAGTCCATCAAAATCGACTAGCACCATTCGAAGGAGACCATGACAAAGAAGAAGGAGTAAACCATATCCGGGAAGATCTTGACCCTGCCTTCGAAGAATTTATTGGCGCATATGGAGGTACCGGTAAAGCTAGATTTGGAGTTACTACAGAGCAACGACAAGATTTGTTCACGCTCCCGGAAGACTATTCACTGGCACACAACATCCCAGCCAATACCAAAAATGCACGAGGTTTAGCATTCGTCTTTCGAAAGAAGTTTGGACAATCAGAAAAACTTTCAGAACAGATTCCAACCCCTGGCAAGACACTGAAACTCAAACACAACTCACGACACATCTTCTATCTCGTAACAAAGGACGAATTTGAGGATCGATCCACCTACCGGAATGTGTGGGAAGCGCTACGAAGTCTTCGAGACCACGTGCTGGAATCCAACGTGAAGAAACTAGCGATGCCTAAGATAGAGAGCAACCAGTTGGATTGGCGAGTCATTAGGAATATTTTAATCTGCAGCTATTCCCCACGTAATCAGTATCCGATGAAGACAGTACCCTGTTATTTCCATACGACCGGAAAGTGTAGGAATGGATCCAGTTGCCGATTTAAACATCCAGTCCCGGCTACACAAGAGTTCCAGGAGGAACTTACTATTAAGGAGGGGGCAATGTTACGAATTCAATAATTCCGAAGCTGGTCCTGTCGCAAACGATGAATGCGACCTTTCTAGAAAGGTTCTTTCGCAGGTAATATCCAGACTGTTCTGGAAATGTACCAGGCCATACAATGGGTTATCGCGAATGAGGGACTATATATACGCGGATTTTCGAGTGAATGGGGAGTTGTTCAGTATCCAGTGAATCGGTAAACAGTTTCAGTATACAGTGAGTGATCAGAAAGTGAATATAAATAGTGTTGAAGATAAATTAGGATAATTATTATACCGAGTGTAGATAAATTAATAGACATTAAGTAGTGTGTATATAAATCAAGTTTATTATAGTGTGTAAGTGTTTATTTAATAAATCAATAATAATTAGCCATAGTGAGTGTATAATTTTATCCCACGGTAAAAAAACATTTTAAATAAATAAGAAAAACATTACATTATTTTATGACATTCTAACGATATGATAGTCTACTAGAAATTGAATCCAGTGAAGTGCACGTTCCAGGAACGGTTTTTATTGGGATAGCGCTTTTTTTAGCTTATTTTGGAAATGTTAATAAAACGCGTTTGTTGTTACTTTTTTGTGTATGAACATTTTTGTTTTCAAAACATAACTCAGTTTGGTGATTTTGTGTATTTGAATTTTGAATCAAATCATGCTATAAGCGTTAAAAAAGGGGTAGTAAAATCTTTATACGATAGGGCCAGAATCATTTTTTCTAATGATAATCATTTCACAAAGGAGAAAACTCTACTGAAAAATGTTTTAAATGCCAATAATTACCCGGCAGAATTTGTAAATAAAGAAATCAAGAATATAGAGAAAGGCTCATTGTTAATACCCCATAATAATAACAATAATATTAATAATTCAACATAATTTTTAAAAACTTGACAATACCGTATGTTAGGGGTTTGTCAGAAAGAATTAAGGAAATTGGTGATCAATTTAATATTCGAACCAGCTTTAAATCTAACAATACTTTGAGATCTATCTTAACAAAAACGAGACCAAAAAATGAAGAAAAATCTTCAAAAAATTGCATATATCAGATATCTTGTGAGTGCGACAAATTCTATTTAGGTGAAACATCTAGACCATTGAAAGTCCGAATAAGTGAACATAAAAAATACATCAAAGATAGGGAGTTCTTTAAGTCAGGTATTTGTGAACATGCTTGGGAAGAGGGGCATAAAATTCAATGGGATTCGACAAAAATAATATTGAAAGAGCCCGATAATAAAAGACGAAAAATCAAAGAAAGTGCTTTAATACAACTAAATGCAGATAAATGTGTAGCTAGTATTTCAGCGGAATGTAGTCAAATTTGGTTACCAATGTTAGAAAGAGAAATTTCCTATAATCAATTACCTGCGGTATCAGGATAGCATCATAAGTTTTTATCCAGGTTTTCTTATGATTTATCATTGGAATAGTTGTTAATCGATACACACTTCAATACACAAAATCACCAAACTGAGTTATACATGTTTTGAAAACAAAAATGATCATACACAAAAAAGTAACAGCAAACGCGTTTTATTAACAACACTTCCAAAATAAGCTAAAAAAAGCGCTATCCCAATAAAAACCGTTCCTGGAACGTGCATTTCACTGGATTTCATTTCTAGTTGACTATCATATCGTTAGAATGTCATAAAATAAAATATTTCATTTCACATTTTACCAGAGGTGTGATCTACTATGAATGTACCTCAATAAAATTTGACAACAAAGTTTTGTAGTCTTAAACTTCAAAATATTATTGATTGTCTAGTTGCCATATTTTTTCGTTGTGTCAGATATTGACCAAAAATTATTTTATTAATTTTATTACTAGTTAATCTTGACAACGGTAGCTGGAACGCTACCGAAACGTCGAAATAAAAAATAAAAAACATTATTGTGGTTTAATTCCCAAAAAATAAGAGAAAAAAGAATTACATTACATGGTCTCATCTTCTTATTTTAGTTTTAATTTTTGCTTACGTCTAGGAGTAAATTTTAAATGGTTAGGTCTTGAGAATACAGCTTGCCTTAAACTTATCAACTTGGAAACAAAGAAACGTGGAATGATCAATTGATTTATTTTAAAAATCTTCCATACAACACATTTTTTTTAACTCATCAGAAAAGCAGATATGGTTGAAATAATACCCTACTTGGTGTGCGTCATCGATTGTGACGTATATCCGGGTTTCCGGCATGTCGTTTATTTCATTTGCTATTTTGACATATAGCTAACCTAAAATTTGATAGATAAAATCATCAGGATCGTATTCAGCCAGATTCGAAAAGGCTATAAAATTAATAATTATCAGCTTCTTTTTCTGACTGAAGATACTTGAGAACTTCCAAAATACCGATGTTTTTTCGTGTATCTATGCATGTTTTTGTATTATTCAAATAAATAAAATAATAAGATTAATATTCACTTTTCATAAATAATGATTGACCGTAAACAACAAAGAACAGACCTGACGAGAACTGTCAGTGTGACAGTGGAAAAAGACGAAAAACACATTGCCTCTACGAAAGTATATTTTAAACTCTCGATTGATAGGTTGAGCTTGAGCGTAATCTAAACATCAACCAATCAAATTTTCGTAAGTCAAAGATTAGGGTTAACGTTTGTTATACATTGTAATATTTTGATAAGGATTAATCACAGACCTGCCTTTTTTCCATTTCTTCCTACGTAATGTGTTAAGAGGACATTAACAATTGATGACGCACACCAAGAAGGGTATTATTTCAACCATACAAGCAAGTTCCGTTACTTTTTGTACAAACTGTATATTGTCATTATCATTATTCTTGTTTCAGTGTAACAACGTCAATGACCATTTTTTGAGTAATGAAGTTGTGGCGTGTCTTCCACAACAAAAATTCGTCCACAGATTTATTCGAAGCCAAGTAAGTTTTTAAAAACCATTTCTTATATGAAATAGTAGCTGTAGCATGTTCATTTCCATATTATTAGTCAGCTTCACCCTGTAGATAAATTTCGGCATGTATTTTATCCATTTTTTTTTATAACAACTGAACAACTAACAACAATATTGTAATTTTAACGAAAGTTTAAATTGATACCCAATTACTTAACAATATTTATATAAAAAAATCTGTTTGACGTGTCCATTTCGGAATAATAATTACCAAGTAGAGAATAATCTTTGATGTACGTAGTCGAGGTTAAATTCTAGTTACACTAAAGGCAAAGTCATGCAACGTTTATTTTCATTATATTATATTATATTATATTAGAAAATAGTATATTATGTTACTAGGAGTAGAAGGCCAACATTATTGTTGAGCCCAGATTCTTGCACTGCCGAGGCGCTAGCCGAGGCTGTGCAAACTGGGCGAAACATATAATGGGCCTTCTGCTCCGAGTAACATATACTATTTTTTCTTCAAGCGTAATAATAATATGCATTTTATAAAAAATATAGAAGGCTTTGTTTATATCTCAACTATTTAATTAATACAAACGAAAAATTACATAAAGTGTTACCTATTTATTAACAGTAATATTAAATGTGCAGTTTTGTATACTGCAGTTGTTTAAATTTAAGCCACTGCCACCGCTTTCAGCTTCGACATTTACAATTTTGTCATTGGTATACATCATATTATTAGTAAGTTGATTGTCGATTATTATGTCAGCGATTCCAGAACTATTACTTGGTTGTTCTTGCCAATTAAGTATTTTTTGTGCAGTTTGTGTTTTACTGGAAATGGAATCCTCTAAGTACCCTTCAGCAACACTGGTGGATTTCCATCCACCATGCCGCTTTAAAGCGGTAATATCACCTCCGTTGTCAACTAAAATAGTTGCGGAAGTCCTCCGAAGGCAATGTCCTGTATATTCATGAGGATTTGTTAATTTCAAAAACGTAGCAACGTCTTTTGGTACGTTTGATATTTTGTGGATACCCATTACCACACGGTGACATTTACCATTCTGGTATTTAATAAAAAATCGCTGCAGGCCAATATCATCCGGACGAAGAGCCGTATACTGTCTTACCAAATTCAAATAAAAATCGCCAATTATAGTAAACGACCGTTGTTTTTTTGTTTTTTGTGTTTATGATTTTAACCAAAATTAAATTTCCCAAATCTTGGATTTCGCTAGACTTTAAATTAACAAGTTCATCGCATCTAAGGGCTCCTGTGACTCCAAATATTAATATAACCTAAAACAAACGTTGAAATAAATAAAAAAAAAAGCTGGTAGCACCGGGATTAGAACCGCTGACCTTTGCGACCGAAGACAAAAGCTCTGCCACTGAGCTACCGTCATTAAATGTTATAAGTAGGAAATGAGGTAATATTTGCTGTCAAGTTAAATATTGATCTGCTAGTAGATATCACTGTCAACGGTTTAATAAACGTAATAATGATTAAAAAGAAATAAGAAAGTACCTACCTTTGTTGCTAAATAAACATTATTTGGTGCATCCTTGAGAAATTTATCAAATTGATCTTGTGTTAATACTTTTGATTTTTTCGGTGTATAATTTTCCCCTTGGCGCTTTATAAATGCAATTAATTTGCTATATTTTTCTATTTTAACATTATGTTTAATGTTTAATTGACTTTTAATCATTGAATACTGTGCCCATAGAGTAGAACTTTTAAACTTTCTGGACAAATTCGTGAAGTATGCAAGCATAACGTTTTCCGTGTATTGCTGTACATTATATTCATTGCACCATTTTAGAAATTTTTCGTATGCAAAATCATACAGTTTACGCGACTTCGTTGGAATTAGAGTTTCAATACTGGAATTAGCTATTTCAACTAATTCCGGAGGCGTACATTGCAATTCTTGAGACATTTTTCACAAAATTTTCAAAACAGACAAACGTCAAATTAAATAAGTTTAAAAATGACAGTTCCTACCTACTTGATTACAACGCCCCATTATTTTATTAGTACAATAATGAAAATTAATTTTTGTACTAGTAAAATAATGGGATATTTCTACGGTCTGTGTTGCAAAAAGTAATATAGTTATTATTATACGCTTGAAGGAAAAGTTAATTATTATAGTCTCTTATAATGATGTTCATACAACTACATTATTGAATATCCATTATACTAGTGCATCAAGAAATTGGTCTATTTTCAACTATAAATTACAGTTACATTATATTTTTAGTGAATACCATGAAATCGGATGCTCTAAAAATGTTTCAGATGTCAATCCCAGGTTTGTTTTGATTTATTTTTTGCCAGTTTTCAGTATTTTGAACAATAATAATAGAATCGCCTAAAGGCTAGTGATCAACGAGAAATATACATGGTAATGAAGGTCAATGAGGAAATCAATATTATTATAAATTGTAATGGAAATAATAGATACAGAATAGGAAAAGTGGAACAAATCGGATATTTGGGAGTTACTATCATAAGTAAAGGAGACGAAGAAAGTATATAGTTCAGTAAATGAAGGGACAAAGATCCTGAAAGGTCCCTGAAGACTTCACTTTGGGCTCAATTTGTAGGTCACGGCAGGTGTTTTTAAACGAGAAAAAACTTAACGCGATTGAGTTTACGGTAGGGGGGGGGAAATGGCCCCCTAAACCCTGGAAAACGGGTTTCTCTCAAATATCTTGCTCAATGTGCGCGCTAGAGAATTTTTCTTTCTTTCTAGAAAATGAAGATTGTCTTATTATCTACAGAAATGGTCCCTATAATTTTTTTCGAAAATTCTATAGTTATCGAGATAATGAGACCTAAAAGTCTCCTCATTTCAGCTGCTGCTCTGCCTGTAGGAATTCTGCTGTCTATGCAGGGGGCGGACGAATTGTTCCATAACTCGGTAAAAAATTGACATTTCCCGATTATTTTTAAAGTTCACCGCAATGGGAAGACCCGTAGCCTATCATTCCATGTGACTTGCAGCTCGTCCGTACTAGACAAACATATAAAAAAGCGGTCAAAGTTTTTTCCACAAGATTTTGAGACTATTTCATTAATTTGTTCATATTTAAGAAAAATAGTATTTTATCCTATTTTTTTTAATAATGGAACCTTAGGAGGTCTTGAATGATCTCAGAGAGTTTTTTTATATCTTTCTTGCGTTTTGATGAAAATTTGATTTGTTTATTCACATTTTTCAGCTGTTTTCGGAGTTCTGTACAATCTGTGGAACAAACGCGATTTAAAAATGTATCATCCTATAAATTGCTTTTCAATTGATCACACCGGTGAAAACCTTTTTTTTTTAAATAAATACATGAATAAACAAATCAATTTTTTATCAAAACGCAAGAAAGATATTTAAAAAAAAAATCCGAGATCATTTGAGACCTTCTAAGGTTCCATCATAAAAAAAAATTTGGATAAGAGACTATTTAAAAAAATATATGAAGAAATTAATGAAATAGTCTCAAAATCTTGTGGAAAATAACTTTGATCGCTTTTTAAAATATTTTCGTCAAGTACGAACAAGCTACAAGTCACATGGAATGATAGTTACGAGTCTTCCCATTGTGATCAACTTTGAATCATCGGAAAATGTCAATTTTTTGCCGGGTTATGGAACAATTCGTCCACCCGCTTACAAGTTAATGCATAGACAGCAGAATTCCTACAGGCAGAGCATCAGCAGCTGAAATGAGGAGACTTTTAGGTCTCATTATCTCGATAACTATCGAATTTTCGAAAAAAATTACAGAAACCACTTTTCTAGATCTTCGATCTTCATTTTTTATATAAAGAAAAATTCTCTAATTCGCATATTTAGCGAGAAACCCGTTTTCCAGGGTTTAAGGGGGCCATTTTCCCCACCTTCCGTAAACTCAATCGCGTTAAGTTTTCTCTCGTTTAAAAACACCTGCCGTGACCTACAAATTGAGCCCAAAGTGAAGTCTTCAGCGACTTTTCAGGAGCTTTCGATATTTTCAGGTTTTTTAGTTAGTAGACTAAAGGGAAATGGAAAAATGTAAACAAAAGGCAGTAAAGCAGCAAAGATGTTAAAATCAAAAGACACATTATCACGAACAGCTAAAATAAGAATATCCCAAACAATAATACCTTCAGTTACCAACGCTGGTGAAACTTGGACAATAAACAAATAAGAGCAGAATAAACTAGAAATATGGGAATGTAAAATGCTCAGAAAAATGTATGGTGGAATGTACAGAAGAAGAACAAACAGAGAACTATCAGAATTATATAAGTAGTCAAGTATAACCCATATAATTAAAGAACAGAGAGCGAGATGGTTGCGACATATAGGTAGAATGACAGAAGATAGATGGGTAAAACGAGTGCTAAAAGGTGGAGAAGGTGGTAAAAAGAGAAGAGAAAGATCAAGGAAAAAATGGTTGGAGAAGGTTAGAAGAGGCTTGAGAACAGTGGGAGTAAGGGACTGGGACAACGGGGCGTTGAACAGTTGAAAATGGAAAGAGAGAGAGAGTGAAATATCTCGAAGCCGAGGGCTAGATAGGCCTGTTGTGCTGATATACAAAGGCATTTTTTTGATAATTTTTCAAAATAATGATAGACCAAAGAACATTAATTAGCACGTCAATATACTCATCTTTATGACAAAAAACACCGAGGGTACTTGGTCAACAATTGACAGCGTAATGGATTGTTCAAGTAGGTAATAAGTAATGATTATTATTAATACCTTCTATTTCAAACACTAATAGTTTCAAAAATAGTGAAGCTGATAATATTTCAACACGTTTTTGCCGTGAAAACCTCATAATTTTCAAATTATTGCTAATAACCGACTTTCCAACACAACAACAAACGATTCAAATATATATATATATATATATATATATATATATATATATATATATATATATATATTTACCTCAAACCGGACTTTTGAGTCCTTTAAAAAGTGGGCGGAGTTATAAATTTCCTTAATCCTAACATCTACAGATTTGGTCCACGCGCTGTTGCCACATGTACAGTGGTCTGAATGTGCCTATTGCATACCTCAATTGATAAAGACAACTCACGAAATCAAGTATAGTTTTAAGACAGGTCTTTTCATGATAACTAAGATAACTCTACAATTAGTTTTGGGATTATAAAAATGGGTACCTATACCTACTTGTCCACTTGTCTCTTGAAATGTGAAACTATTCACGCGGTATTCTACTATAATTCGTAGTACGGTGGAAATTTTATTCGTTGAACGGCTTGGTTAAATGTATATTTTTATTTTTGCGATTGAAATTTGATGTTTATGGAATTATGTTAAATATTTAGGCAGCTTGACTGAGAATAAATCCTTATCTGAGTTTGATGTGACTACAAAATAGGAAGTATGCTTCGCAATAAACAAGATTGAAGATGCCGAAATAAATGGTTTACAAGTTGTCTTGTATTGGAAAGAAGTAAAAATCATATTCCGGCTAATCAAAAAAGGAAAACAGTCGGAACGTTACTATGAAAAGTTGTTAACCTGATGACCTATCGGTAATTATTTTTAAACGGATGACATCACAATCTCCTGACGCTTATTTACAAGATATTTTACCCTTGAGGGTTTTGGGTATCCAAATCAAATAAAATGACACCCATACCTAGAAAACTGTTTCCAATGATAAATGTATTGAGGAAAGTGACCAGGAGCAATTAATGGAAATACTTTTCAATCTGCAGACTTTATCACCATGATCTTAATCTTAGCTTAACAATGGAAACGTGTTACGTGAAGCAGCCGAAAAATATACAATATATATAATTATCATAATGTTTTTATTCATCTATTTTATTTGGATGTTGCAGTTAAAGCGTGAATTTCAATGAATGCGTTCATTTACATGATGTTTTGAAGCAGATCATTGGTTAATTTATGGAGAAAGATAAGGGAATTATTCAATAAGGTATACACAAAAATTCACGCTTTAACTGTAACATATATAATAAATATTGGAGGACATATATTTTGGAACCATAAATGAACGAAGAGTCCAGTCATGGGACTGCCGACAAAAGTGAGAACACCAATAAACGGATTTTTCAACAAATAAATCAACTCTCTTCAATAATTTCATCAAACACCCATGGTAGATGTGAACTTTCACAAATGAATTAATCTATTTCAAAAAAATTCATTGTACCAACACTTATGGTTGAAGGGAATCTTACAATAAATCAACTCCTCCTAAAAATTGTATCGTATGCCCATATTAAAAAAATGTTCACAAACAATTGACCTGCTGTGATAGACGGAAATTTTTACAAATAAATCAACACCCTTTGAAAATTGTATCGTACGACCATAGTGGATGAAAATTTTCAGAAATTAACAAATCCACTTTTTATCGTACGCCCCTGTATTTTTTCTGACAAAAATTGCTCCCTTTTAAAATTTTTATCGTACGGCTATGATGGAAGGACATTTTCACAAACAAATCAACCCGTTTTGAAAATTTCATCGTAGGCCCATGGTAAATGGAAATTTTCTTAAATTAACAAATCTACAAATTTCATCGTACTTACACTCCTATTTTAAAAATGTTCGCAAAAATATTGACTCTTTTTCAAATTTCCATTGAATGGCCTTGATGGAAGGAAACTTTTACTAACAAATCAACGGCATCTATAAATTTTATCGTATCCCTATATGTTATAAAAGGTACAGGGTTATTCATTGTAAACTACCCACCCCCTATAATCGTTATTATTACTTTTTGAAAAAAAAGTCTTATATAAAAGTTGATGATTTACAGCTGAATTTTCTCAATATGCTATCAAAAGTTCAGTAGCGTGCAAATTTAAGGGGATACAAAAAAATAGTAGCTCTTTTTAAATGGGACACCCTGTATATTTTCACATTTTTGGAATGCTTTTTTTTCTGATTTCAAAAATATATAATATGTTACCCCTATCTTTTACCGTTTTTGAATTTTGGAATGTTGTAAATCTTAGTTTTAGTAATTACTGTAAATATGAAAAAGATAATTTATCAAAGTAAGCTATGAAAATGACTAATATGTTCAATAATTGACATTTTTCATATGAAGTTATTAAAATGGTTCTCAGTAAGAAAAAAAA
>CAJUYH010003737.1:0-30680 GCA_910591685.1 Galerucella tenella | reverse complement strand
GTCAAAAGCTCCTTCTATGTCCAAAAATGCACATACTACAGTTTCTTGGTTGTCTAGAGCACCTCGGATATCCTCCGTCAGTTGTACCAGTGCAGTCTCCGTAGATCTGCCTGCCCGGTAAGCATGCTGACATGGGTGGAGAGGTAGTCTCTCTAGGATTTCCGTTCTAATATGGTTATCAATAGCCTTTTCCATCGTTTTGAGTACAAACGATGTCAGACTAATTGGTCTAAAGGATTTGGGGTTTGTTGTGTCCCTTTTTCCAGTTTTTGGAATGAAGGTTACTATTGCCCTTCTCCATGCTTCAGGTATATAACCCAGTTCTAAGCTGCTTCGACTAATTCTAACCAGATGCGGTAGAATTTCGTCTTGTCCTTTCTGGAGCAATGCTGGGAAAATTCCATCTGCTCCTGGTGCCTTGAAAGGTGAAAGGTGTTCATGGCCCATTTCAACCTATCGTTACTACAAATGTGTTTGGCCATTGTAATACTTTCTCTTGAAGGCCTATTGTGACCTCCGAGAGGATTATCTCCCCTATTTGGGGTACTCCCTGGAAAATGAGTTTCTAGTAAGAGTCGAACTCTTTTCTCCTCATTTTCGGTATATTCACCATCTGGCTTCCTCAAAGTTGTGTGTGTTGACCCTACTTTTCGCCATAACTTTGTAAAGTCTTGCCGCAGCAGGTGTTGTGTTTATATTTTCACAGAATTTTCTGAAGCTATTCCTTTTAGCTTTTCTAATTTCCTTGTAGTAGGTGTTTCTCACCTCGGTGTCACTGTCACTGTCACCAGAGCATGAGCCATCTGTGAACCAGACAGTCCCATGAGGCTGAGTATTCGTCTCTTTATCCTAGGATTCTGTCCCGGATCATAGCCCTGTATGGGGTTGCGAAGTAGTACTTGCGCAAGCATTCGTCAGACGCTCGAGCCAGAACTGGAATATTTTCCAGGAGCCGGAGCTTCTTGACGTGACTGCACTCTTCCCCTCTTCGCACGTATCCCAGACGCTTCAAGCGCAGGAAAGCACTCCCCGCCTCAGCCTCGATCAAATGGTGAAGAGGCCGAAGACCAACACCTGTTAGTAAGTCAACAAAGAGTTGAAATGGCGCGAAATTGAAAATCATAAAGGCTGGTGTCTACAATACCAACGAGAAATTGTCTACTGATGTAGTGCTTTATTGCCGTTACCAACTCGGCTAGGCATTTTTGTCTTTGATTCCATTCTTTGACTGACTCAATAAACCTTCAAAATTCAGTTCAAATACAGCTTTAAACGGAGCGGTATGAAACTTTGGCGTGTCCAGGAGTTCATTTTCTTGTCTTATGGCCGGTTTCATAATATGTTAGTATAGTCGGCTTCATTAAAAGGGGGCTTTTAGAAATATTCTTTCCAACTGCGGTAATCCGGTCCCAGACACTACGTGTATTTGGCGAATATTTGGTATTCAGGCTCATTTGTGTAGCGTGTTGGAAGTTAACTTAGACGAATATTCGTACTTCGTCGTTATCCCGGCGCTGGTCGGTGAATTGGAACGAAGCAAAGGACGCCGTAGCATGGAACACTATAAAAATCGGAAGAGTCGGCTCTTTGATCTATGTCAGACAGAAATTTAAATGACACTTCAAATTTGTGATCCTAAAATAAGAGCTGGCAACAGCTTCCATAGACAGCAACGACATGAACACAAACAAAAATCTAGGCGTGATCTAGGCAACGTCGAAATGTGATCCTATTTTCGACAGTCACTGCGCACATAAGCTGCGCGTACTTATCGTTCTATGGCAAGACACTCTTCCGGTTGTTATATTGTTCCGTGGCCGTAGTGCGGCCACAGAGTACACCATCTAACAAGAGGCGAAAGAAAGTAGTTTTCGTGATCGCAAATTTGTGTGCACATGCGTGAATTAATTAGTTTATCTGTCAATGTCAGGTCATTCCCCTCAGTTCACCGTGTATTATTTTAAGATTGGGTTAAAATTGAGCCACTTCTCATTACACACATGAGATTAATAATAAGGTGTTCTCATGTTAGTAGTTAAAAAAATATTTTATAGACCTAATTGAGAGAGTATGTTCATCAACACTACTATTTTTCTTAGTGTAGTGTTACTTTTCTCAGTGTATCAAGTAGTTTATGTGTCAATGCCTCGACGTATTTCCGCTCAATATTCTGTAAGTACGACTTCGAAGGAGCCGACAAAACTTTCGTCTATTGTTAGATGGTGTACTCTGTGGTGCGGCGTGTCAAGTGTCAACTACGTGCACCTTCGGCAATGATCGCGCTCGCCTCGTCATAGTAGAAGGGGTATGTGGATAGTTTTTTGTTTCAATACAGTAGTGGTTGTATGCAGTGCCGCCGTTACGAGAGGTTTGTTTCTACAAAAAGGAGTGGACGAATGAATTAACGTTAGTATTTTTGGGGTTGTTTGAAAATGAACCTGTGATTTGGAATCCAAGCAAAAACAAAAATAACGGATTACTGGACCAATATCCAAAATTCAGCGTCGATTGTTTGGTTACCGAATTGAAGAAAAAAAAGGAATACCTGATGGCAATGTTTCGCCAGTTATTAAACAAAGTCAAAGCTTTAAAGACACCATCCACGATCTTCCCTTTCTAATTTCCTTTTGTTCTATTCTTCTACGTAGTGAAGCAGTGCATAAATAACACAACTAGCTGCGTCAGCAATCTGCCCTTCATTGCTATCCATTTTAAACTGAACTAAAATATAGATATCAAAGGTAATAATATAATATTATTATAACGCCTTTCAGAGTCTTTAAAGAACAAAGACCGTTCACTTAGAAGCAACAACTACTTCTCTGGCTATAAGCCACGAAGGACATTGAATTACACTAAAAAGTTAAACGGTGCTGAAAGATAGTTGCATGATTTTAGTTTGCAATTCGTTAGTACAATATCACTTATAGACCCGTTTCGGTGTATTTGCGCCTCATCAGTGTAAGGTAGATATTATTATACTCGTACTTCATGCGCTGTAAAGGGAACGTTCATAGAGGTGACCAGTATCTAATACTTGCATAGACAAACGTCCAACCAAGTCTATAGATGCACTGTTTTTGGGAAACAAAATTGATGAAATTATATAAATTATTTACTAGTAGAAGGAAATGGAGTGTACAACCTCCTGTAGATTTCATTATAAATTCAAATTTCTCAGAGTTTTTTATGAGTATAATAAAAAAGCTTAGAATAATAAAAAGGGGATTTGATTTAATTAAATTGCCCCAAAACCCAAGCTTATTTTAATAATTTCATTTTTCAGTATACAAAATCCTTGCTCCTTATAAATAAATATGCACAAACGACTTCAACTTTTGCTTTATTCAAATATAAACTACTCATAAAGGCTCTCTGGTTTTTCATCAGTCCAGTAACTTTCATCTTCTTTAACGAATACCACACTGGTAACATCTCGTTCATTTGACCACAAGAGAGTTCACAAAAATATACTGAATATATAAATCCTGATGATTTACCTAAATACCTTTCATGAAATTATTGTTTGATTAAAATAGCATGGAATATAGTTCATTTAAATTCTTGGATAATCAGAAATATTGATTAAATAATAATTGAATTTATCCTGAGCTTGAACAATTGATACTGCAAGGCATTATTAGACAAACTTTTGAATGGAAAATTATTCTATAATAGAATTATAATGAGAAAAGTTGAAAGAAGAAGTGGATTTTTTGTAGAAAACTCTACTTATATTGAAATTATATCAACAAATTTCTTTCAGCTTTAATTTTCGCGTGTAACGTTTTATAACATAAAATAATTTAAACTAAATCATGGACCCAACACATTATTGGTATAGTCTTTCTAAAGTCAATGTAAATATCACATACCATCATATAATTTCAATCATCCCATGCTACATAAATTAAAACGGAAAATTTTCTTTCAGTTTTTCTTGAGATACATCCCTTCCGATATATTGGTCATAAATATAATTTAGATTTTTATCCAAAAAATCATCATTTTTAAGCGATTTTTGAAATTTTTACGAAAAGTCTGTTTTTGCTTTAAAAAAGTATAGGCTTAAAGTCCATTTTCCACGGTGAGGGTTGACGCTGCAACGCGACAAAGTAGCATGCAACTTGGCGTTTTTTTTTTCGTTGGGCGACTTGGTAACTTTTCTGGTGGATTTTGTCGCACCATCCCAAAATTTCTATTAGCTGCTTCGCTCTGAAATTGCTGTCACTGTCAATCAAGTTGGCAACACGTTACGCTTCCCTTAGGCCTGGATGAGTCGCAGCAACAAACTATCGATGTGCTGATTGTACTTTTCCTCGCAGTGATTTGTCCCAGCAACAAGTCGCTGCGATTTGACGCAACGTGGAAAATGAACTTGATTGATGCTCGATGAGATGGTAATTATTGCTTTTGCAAATGCATTTTTTTGTACTGAATAGATTGTGAAAGTGCATATAAAAAATCTGGAAAATAGTGAGTAACATTAAGTTGGCACAAATTACTAACAATTTGAGACCCATAAGAACATACGGCAAAAATTATTTTGGACAAATAAACTTTTTTTTGATATTTTGTTTTTTAGGCTTAAAAATTGTTGCCATCTGGCATGGAGTGTTCGAAATAGAAAAATCCTATTGTAAAAATTGGTACATATACCCCTACATATTCTCAATAAGCTCACGCTCTGTTTAACACTTGAGGAAAAAATTGCGTTTTGAAAATTGGCAGAATTAATTGTTTTAAAAAAGATTCCCTTTTAAGGTGGAAAAAGTATTAATTTTTGAAGCCATAAGGTGGGCATTTCCCAATAATTTCAATTTTTTCTCCATGATACGTTTTAAACTACATACGACCATTCAGCTTCATTGTCCTTAAATTGCTTGTTTCAACCCTGAAATATTCCAAACAGTCTTTTTCTAACTGAATTCAATTTGTGGCAATTCCAAAATCCGTATATCTTTTCCCAAGAAAGTTACAGGAAAAAATTACCTTTTTTCGCATTACGTTAATGCTAAAATGTCAACCAGCTGACAAATGTCCATTGAATAGAGAGTGATTGGAACTTGGTCAAGCAGTAATAGTGCTGTCCTTATAGTGACATATACGCATGCGCATTTGATATTTTGAATAAGGGAAACATTATTAAGGTTAGTGCTTGTCCTTATTTGTGCGCGATTACTGCAGTGCACTATCCCGACTTTATTTCATGTTTCATATTTATATGTCACAATGTGTAGGTAATCTGTGTCATCTGTGACACCTACCTTAATATAATGTCATTATAGAGTTTCATGTTCCAATAACTCCAAATTTTGAGTCTGTTTTAAGGTCGAACACTATTTATTTCAGGTCATCACAATTACTGCAAGGCAGTAAATTCGTGTTTCCAATAACTCTAATATCAAATATTTGATCCCTACACCAGCTGTTAACTAAAAAAGTGCATATTCATCTATATTTCATATCGTTCATTTGAAAAATTGATGCACAATTTCTAATTTTGGTACTTGACAACTGCCAATTAGTTGCGAAATTACTGAAAAAATCAATTGGCCAAAATATTTGCATTTTTACATGTATTTTATGTTGCTAAATTCAAACGTGATGTGAAATTTTTGAATTGTAAAAATTGAAGTCTGTCAAAATTTAAAATATAAACTGTCTTATTTCTCTTAGGCTGGAATCGTAATCATCGGCCAAAAAACCCTTACGTATCAATTTTGGTGAAACTTGGTTAAGTATTTCTCTAGATAATCAATTTGTTTAATAATTGTTTATTTATTAGGTTCGTTCCAACCAGCAATTCTGTTATCGTACGTAACCAGTAATTGAACTATTTAATGCGCATGCGTGAGAGAAATTAGTAAAATTACTGGTAATCTCTTACCAAACGGTTGGAACGTATTTTGAACTAGTTATTCGGGATCCTGCTGTAAATACTTTGCCATGAACAATAAATTAATTTTAATATAACTGAGAATAATTATATTTTATTGTATGACCATTACCTAATCAGAAAATGAAAGTATAAAACTAAGACATTCTATTTTTAATTATAAATTCTTCAGGCTTGAAAATACATCAAAATAAATACAACGAACTCATAAAAACCAAAATGGACACTTTCAGCCTGAAAATATCAAATTAGTGAAACTTAATACCTACTATAATATCACCTAAATCAAAATATCACAATACTAGAAGTATTTGTAACCTTGATAATTATGTACGTAGGAAATGGCAAATGTATATGTATGTTCTATTTTGACCATTTTCAATTATATCATAAGTAGAAGCAATTTAGCAGAATATAAAGTGGTTTCGAACTCCATTCTTCCCTTTTTTATTTTATCAACGACTATACAAAGAAACAGTCAGTAAGAAACGGTGCACACTATTTTCAAAAACTAAAAACTCACTTTCATATACTATTTACACTTTCCATAAAAAACAATTTTGACAGTTTAAGATAAAAATTTTGCCATTGCGCATGTTTCTTAATTTCAGAACTGTCGATACTCGCTATCAAGCAAGAATCGTTTGAACAGTAATTTTACTGGTCCACAAACCGGATGGAACAGAGAACTGATAGTAACCAAGAGTTCTGAACCAGTAATTTCAGTGGTTGGGACGATTTTTTTCAACTGCGCATGTGTATTAGTAATATTACTGTAAATTACTGGTAGTTGGAACGAACCTAGTTTATAATTAATTACCACAGAACCACAGTGCTATTATCGAGCACTCAATATATTTTTTAACAATTTGCAAAACGTTTTAAGCCGATCCTAGCATTTTTTAATTATGAAAATTCTAAATTATTTAATAATTATTTCCATATGAAAAATATCCTTTTATAACCTTTCTACTCTATTAAGCGAAAAAAAATCAGGGTCGGCTACATGAAAGCCTTGTATTCACCGAGGAATGTTTTCATATAAAACAAAACCCGACCAATAAAGGGACCACGGAATAAGCTTTAAACAACGGAGTGTTGTACTGCATAGTTTGGCATGGTTGTCAAACGATCCACCATGTCATTAATACTTTGTTTTTTTTCGCACTTCATCTCATTTCAATTTGAAAAAATCCTCTGAAAATGTGTTCAAATAAATAGAGAATTTAAGCGTTTTAACATTTGAAATTCGTGTCAAGTTTATAAAATTGGGGTGCCCTGAATACCAAAAAAAGTATTATGCATATTTTTTCATTTTTCACACTCTATCTCTTGAAATTTACAAAAATTTCACCACTTTATTTGGCTCTATATTGAAGTAAGTAACAAAACAATTATTACTCTTCCTTTCCCCAAAACAAAAATTCAAAAATATCCAGCTTCAATAGTTTTCCGAACTTTCTAAAATGTCAAGTTTATAATATCATCAGCTATTATTTAACCACTGGTTTAATTAAAACCGTTCTTTACTTCAGTCACAGCACTGACAACATTGTACAAAATTCACATTAGGTTGTTTTAACTTTTAAGTGGGGGTCAGTCGAGCTCTTTTGATTCCGAGCTTTCACAGACAGAACGTAATAAAGTTAGGGAATGTCAGTACAAAATGAGATTTGTTATTTTTTTTCAATTATAACCCTTTCCTTTTTTCCTTTCATGGAAATTAAATTTTCGGACAAAAAATATTTTCCCAAAATTTTCATCGTTGGTTCTACAAATCGATTATAAAGATACTTTCTCCACGACTAAATAATAACGCACAATCATTTTTACATATTTGGCTGTTCAATGATATGAATTCTTAATTTCCCGACATATTCCAACCACCACGTCAAATTGTCAAATTTAGTAGTTGAGATGCGCATGCGGTTGGGAGCTGGTTTTTTTTTTTCTGATATTTCTATACATAGTTACACTTTGGGTTTGGGCCTGGGTTTTCTTGTTTTTTTTTAGTTTTATATTTCTTATTTTCTGATATTTACATATTTATTTCAATATTTCAATTTGGCAACGTTGGAATATGTCGGGAAAATAAGCTCTCGTCCTAATAAAGCAAATCGCTATTATGGCTATTATTCTGCACTCGTTGAAGAATATACTATTCATAACTTCTGATAGAAAGTGAACAGTTTTTTATTGAAATTAATAGTACACAGAACCGCAAAATCTAGGGATATTGTAGCTGAAGTCGGAAAAAATGTGAGAAAAATCAATTATTCTACCTCGAAATAGAAATAAAAACACGCCACTGTGTACTGTATATTATTTTTCTACTACCGTGCGCTTTAACCCACTTTCCCGCACGCATTTTAGTTTTGAAAGTGTCACTTTCCCGCACTAGTGCGGGAAAGTAAAATTATGCAAATTTTGACCTTATTAGATAGTTTTTTACTTCGGAAGTTATAACTATTCTTACACCAGGTGAATAAATAATCCATCAAATAAAAATAAACATGTTTTCAAGCTTTCTGTTGCATTTTTAATTTTCTGAAAATATAAAATGATGAAAATATTTTGATATAACCTTGTAAATTCTTTAAAGTAGTGTCACAAAACAACTATGAAACCACCCGGGTTTCATATAAGAAAAATATATCAAATGAAATTCTTTTATCTACAAATGACTTAAAATTGTTGCCGTCACCTTCATCGTCATCTTTATGTGACCTGCAAACGATGCCATCCTCATCAACGTCATTCACTCACCAGTAAACACCAAATAACTCCACTGGACCGGCAATTTTAAGTAATTCACAGAATGCAACAAATTGTGTTTCTAATATCAATATTTATAATAATAACTGATAATAATAATAATAATAGTTTTTGGCTTAAGTTTTTTATATGTATGTTAAAATAAAATAAATTTTGAGAAATGGGTTGATATCCTTTTTTGTATATACGGTCGTAGAAAAAATAATGTTCCTAACTCATGCGTAAAGTGTCTTTCCCGCCCTTGACCGCTTGCCCGAACTCCGCTTCGCGTCGTTCGGGTCAACTGCAGTCGCGTGCGGGAAAGTATCACTTTCCGCACTTGTTAGGAAAATAACTATTTTCACTTTTTTTCTGATATTTTTCGTTATCACTATATTTTCCAGTGTTTTTTTGAATGTTATGCCTAATGAGCAGTTGCTTTGTTAGTATTGATCACGGATTTCTAGTTATTAATTGTTGTTGTCAGTGGGGTTTACAGTTTGTGAAAGTCGTATATAGTGTTAGCAATCATGGAAAGAAGGCATTTAACTCGCGATGAAATGATGCTGGCTATAGGTCTGCTTGAAGCTGGGATGTGCCAAGTAGATGTTGCTAGAAAAATTGGTACAACCCAAAGCGTTATTTCACGGTTACATCGCCGATATCGGGAAGCAGGTGATGTAGCGGAAAGACATAGGGGTCGTGGTCGAATCACTACCCCGAGACAAGACCGTTTTTTGCAGTTGACTGCTAGAAGAAATCGAAATGTTACTCTTCCTGAGCTTCAAATTAGACTCCAAGAGGTTCACCAAGTGGAAGTGTCGGCTGATACAGTGCGTCGTAGATTGCATGAGAGCAACCTACGTGCCAGGCGCCCTTTGAGAGTTCCTCCACTAACGCGAGGAAATCGAGGAGCTCGCTTAGTGTGGGCGCAGGAACACATTTTATGGATAAACGTCAATTGGGCTAACGTGCTATTCAGTGATGAATCTCGATTTGGAGTTTATCCAGACTCGAGACGAGTACGTGTTTGGAGAGAGCCAGGCCGTATAAACCGTTAAGCATTTGCCCAGGAAGTTCATTCTTACCAAGGCGGTACAATCATGGTTTGGGGAGGTATTAGCGTTGGCGGAAGAACTGTAGAACTGATCCCATTTTACTGGACGGTTTTATGACAGGTATGTCGTACCGTGATACCATCCTACAAACTATTGTCATTCCATATGCAGCAGCTGTAGGTCCTGGCTTTTTGTTTATGCACGATAATGCTCGTCCGCATACTTCCAGACTCGCAATGGACTCCTTAGATGAGCAAGGTAATGAAGTTTTGCAATGGCTGGCGCAGTCCCCGGATATCAATCCAATAGAACATGTATGGGATATGCTCCAGCGAGAAGTACTACATATGGGGTGACCTAGAAATAATCCACAATCTCTATTTTTAGCTCTCACGGACGCCTGGATTGCTATTCCTCAAGCAGACATAGACAACTTAATTTTTAGTATGCCACGTAGATGTCGCGCTGTTCTGAATGCTCGAGGGGGACATACGAATTACTAAAATCAAGTGCTTTTTTTTGTAAATTGAGCGCAATAATTTTATTTTTTTAATAATAGAATATTATTATTTTACTTTTGCGTATGAACTTTTGTAATTATGCAGAGACCGCCTTGCTCGAAAAAATAACCACGAATTAAAAAAATTTTTAAATAAACATGTCATGGTCATGGTCAACGTAAAAGGTTGCAAATTTATACAATCGTTCGGTACATTTTTCCGATAGATCTGTCAAATTTGCAGAACTTTTGGAACGTTTTCCTTCAGTTTAATAATAAAAACAATAATTTTTCATAACAAAAAAATGTTCCGTACACTTAGATTGGTTGCAAATTTAATACGTGATATGAAATATTATATCGAAAACTTCCCCAAGTTTGCAGAACTTTTGGTTTTTTGTTCACGACCATACAGCAAAAATTAATTTAATTGCAATTTTAACAATGTTCCGGACTTCGGACAAGGTTGCAAAATTTCATAGTTTGTTTTTATACCATTCCCGACCTTACGTCAAAATTTGAAAACTTTTGGAATTATAATCAATTGATTGTCTTGACTGACTGAACTACTACTGGGGTGAATGTATTAATGTGATCTCAGCGTCGTCTCCAGTCCAGAATTTTGCTCTCAGAGCTTCTGGACAGATAATATCTACCTTGTACTGATGAGGCGCAAATACGCCAAAACCGGTCTACAAACAAGTGAAATTGTTCCTTCTAATTACAAACCAGAATGGTTGGTGTTAAATATCTCGTAGATGTACCAACCCCCCTTAACCTAGAAGTGCATTTCATCATTTCAATGTCCTTCGTGGCATATAGCCAGGGAAGTAGTTCTTGTTTCTTAGTGAACGGTCTGTTTCAAAAGCAATTTTCAATTTGTGATTACACTATTATGTTTGACATCTATGAAAATTATTTCCAGCAGTTTCTCTTATGCGAGTTTGTTTCTAATACCTGTTACAGTGATACAGCAGGTAACCTCTTGAAACACTAATAGAGTTGAACGCCAATGAAACAAAAGTTGCTCAATTTCGCTGATGTAATTGAATGACGTTAAAAAAAAATAAAGTGAATAATGCAGGTTCTTGCCTAACTAACCAAAAAATTTGGAGGTAACCTTAGCCAGTTCGCAGGGCCTTATTAATATAAAGAAAAGAAAACTAGAGAAAAAATAGAAAAATTAATTTTAGGGCGCCACTAATTTTCTTTCCTAAAAGAAAATTAGAAAAAAAATCAAATTTAATGGTCAGCTAACTTTTATCTGTTTAAAAAAAAGAAAGAACTTAAAGTTTCTGTATAATAAATAAAACTAATACGTAAAAAAAAGTATATAATTACGGTTTTGAATTTACAAAATAAAATGGGTTAGTAAACAAATAAAAAAAATACTTAGCACTAAAAAACATATGAGGATGAAGATGAAGTTGAACTAGAACTGTTGATGTGCTTCTATGGACTGTATACAGGAAACGGTATTTAGGAAACTGTAACCAGGTTACTTTATTGTTTCAAAAAAAAACTTGTATCCGGTAAAGTATATCCAGGAAACTATAGCTTCGGAATATTGTTTTGCAAGAACTTTATGTCTCCAAAAAAAATTTGTATCCGGTAAACTACTACTCCATGAACTGTTTCTCAGGAACTTAATATAGGTACTCCACTACTGTGTTCCAGGAAACTGTGCTACAATAATTATATCGGTATAAGTAAAAAAAAATAACAAAAAGAAATTTTTGCATGAGGATATCTGTCCAGCTCAATAATTACAATGTAAAAATTGAACCTAAAGATTCATCCTGGACAAATATATGATTTGAATTGAAAAAAATAAGGAACAATAATATTAAACTAAAAATATCTAATATTAAACTTAGCTAGATAGGAGAGGAAAGGTATAACCATGTGGCTTCCAAAATGGGTATCCATTTAGTGCAAAAAAAATTACTTATTGAATATTAATATTGAATTATGAAATTTTTAAAATATCAATGTAACAAGAAAAATAACATACCAGTAATCCAGATAGGTACTTTAAAGATAACGCAACCGGTAACAAAAAAAATTTTTATTCAGAGGACTACTGTACAGTTCCACTTATGCTGCTTTGTCGACAGACGATGAGAGAAGCCCTGCTGGTACCTTTCTCATCCTTATTTAAAGACCATTCGAAATTTTAAATTTCGCGGCAAAATACCTCTAGAATATTGATTTTTGGTCTACTAGTTTATTCCACCAATAATTTATTAAATATTTGAATGAAATAATTTAAGGAAATATATATACTATTCCACCAAAAATCAAAATTCTGAAGTGATAATTGCACATTTTTAATATCTGAAATGTTAACCAACAATATTAACGTTTGAATTCAATTTCTAAAACTCACTTCCACTTCTTGTTTCACCAAAATTCTCTTTTCTGTTCCACTTGTACGTTTACGGACCAACGGGCTGAATTGCTTTATACACCCATAGCAAGTTAATTCCAGAGACTGGGCTCGCTCTTATATTTATATGACAATAAACAGAAATTACATAGCAGGATGTCACTGGGTAGGAGGCAGTAACTACAGCACGGTACACATATCTGGGAATTTTAATGGACCTTTGTATGGAAATTATTCATTGGAATTGTTGTTTTAGCATGAAATACTAAAATGTTCGTGATATTTGGGTAGTATGAGAGCTTTTCGAAGGTTTTCAATACCCTCATTTTAATGAAAATCTCTTTAGTTAAGCTTTTGCAAATTTTTTACCTTTCAATTCAATTGTCAAACATTGCTCTGCTGAAATTTTAGCACAATATTCACAGTTTTGTGGTTTCCACACGAGTTTTCATGTTGATAGTGTGATATTTCGAAAATTTAATCTCACCATTCTGAGGTGAAAATTGAAATTTTCTAATGAGACATATTTCACGTGGTTTTTTTAATCGCTTACCCATGCGAGTGTTATAACTGAATTCTTGGAAATATTAACCTAAAAATGTATACCTATGTATGAAAATTAATATTGAAACGATTGGTAGTAATTAAAAAGCTGTAACTATTCAATATCTAGAGTTTTTCATGAACATTTTCATGTAATTTAGAATATTTTTAAACGAACTATTGAATTATATACGATAATATGATCATGGTCAAAATAGAAAAACAAGAAAGGGATTATTTAAATGCAAAAATACTAACTGAACAAGATATACAGAATAGTTATTGCAAACAAAAGAACCTTAGTGACTTTTTTGCGTACGAATAATCAGTAATTTGTTACTTACTAACAAATAAATTGCAAAATATTTAACAAATAGATACCGAGAACATATTTTTTATATATCTTGTTGAAAAAAACACATTTTCGAAAAATGCTTCTCTTACGGGCGATTTAAGGTTGAAAAATCCCTCAAAATCATAATTTTCACAATAAGATTTCTCGGCTTCTAACAAAGCTTTTTGAACTTTGCGGTTCTCAAACTAATTGTTTGTACTTTTAAGCTATATTTTTTTCATCCCAGCACCACTATTCCTACCTAGTCAAATTTCCAACTAAAAATAATTTTAATTCTCCCCAACTCACCCTCTGTTTCTGTGTCTGTCGGTTGACTGTTTTCAGGCGCCACACTTGAAATGGAGTTTCTCACTGATTGCTGCCTGTTGAGATCCGAACACTTTTAAGTTTTTTTATATAATATTAAATGCTTGTTAAGAATTACTTGAGGATTCTCTCGAAAACTTGTTTTCGCTTAGTTCATTGAGTTTGCCTACGCATTCTTATATATAGTTAAAATAATACCCTTCTTGGTGTGCGTCATCGATTGTGACGTATATCCGTGTTTTCGGCATGTCGTTTATTTTATTTTCTATTTTGACATATAGCTAACCTTAAATTTGATGAATAAGATTATCAGGATTGTATTCAGCCAAATTCGAAAAGGCTATGCTTCTTTTTCTAACTGAAAATACTTGAGAACTTTCAACACTGATGTTTTTCCGTGTATTCATGCATATTTTTGTATTATTCATATAAATGAAACAATAAGATTAATATTCACTTTTCAAAAATAATAATTGACCGTAAACAACAAAGTACAGACCTGTCAAGAACTGTCAGTGTGACAGTAGAAAAAGACGTAAGACTTATTGCCGCTACGAAAGTAACGCCTTCATAGTATTTTAAACTCTCGATTGATAGGTTGAGCTTGAGCGTAATCTCAACATTAACCATTCAAATTTTTGTAAGTCAAAGATTAAGGTTAAAGTTTGTAATACATTTAAACGGTTTATTATTGTGATAGTTTGATTAGGATTAATCACAGACCTGCCTTTTTTTCCATTTCTTCCTACGTTATGTGTTAGAAAGACATTAACAATCGATGACGCACACCAAGAAGGGTATTATTTCAACCATACAACATTTTGAATCTGATTACTCATAATCTCAGTTCGTTAACGACTGCTTGACTATCCGAAATTATGATGATCCTTTGTCAATATTGAACTGGACACACTTCCTTATGGCGTGAATTTTCGTTTGAAAGATACTTTCGTAGCTTTCCTCCTATCCCAATTTCCTTTCATTGCTCTCGAGCCGTCTATAAACCATTAAATGGTATTTTTTCCAAGTCTGGTGATGGTATTTGGATCCCATTCCATCTTGTTGCTTAATTCCGTGTCGAATTTCTATGCAATGCTACACTTTTTGATCATACTTTCTTATGGCAGGTCCGAGGTTTTCGGTTTCCTAAGAAGAAAGGAGGTGTTTTTAATGATTTCCTCTCTATTTAGTCTGTATCTTGTTCTTTCTCTTACACTTTCCACCACCATATGTGGTTAAGAAGTTGAGGAATCACAGCTCAGGATTTTTGGGTTACAGCCCTCCTTTTCGTGTTTTTCCACAGGAGTTAACTGTCTAGACTCAAACCTAAACAGGTACTCTTATCTCCACCATTCAACCTCCCATCAAGTTTAATGGTTTTCTTCTCTCAGTGAAAGCTATTAAAATAGTTTTGGTGGGGTTCCACTTGTAAACACCAGCTATTTGTAAAGTTCAGACCCTTTTGTACGATGTCACAAAGGGTGTTTTCTATTTTCCCCTGGCTGTTATAACAATATCATCGGCATATCCTTGGCAGGATATTCCGAGGTCAGTCAAACCGCACAGGAGCTCGACTATCAGCTCCTCCTCTGGTTGTACAGATGAAGACAATGTATTTGCTTGTCCTCGTCTCTGCTATTCTAGTGGTGAGCAGTTACATCAATTTTGATGTTGTATTGTCTACCCTTCTCTTATTCAATGCCCTTTTAACAGTATTGTCAAAAGCTCTTTCTATATCCAAAAATGCGCATACTACGGGTTCTTGGTTGTCTAGAGCACCTCAGATATCCTCCGTCAGTTGTACCAGTGCAGTCTCCGTAAATCTGCCTGCCCGGTAAACATGTTGATGCGAATGGAGAAGAAGTCTCTCTAGGAACTTCGTTCTAATTTTATTGTCAACAGCTTTTCCCATCGTTTTGAGTACAAACGATGTTAAATTAATTGGTCTGAAGGAATTTCGGTGTTATGTCCCTTTTTCCAGCTTTTGGAATTAATAAAGGTTACTATTGCCCTTCTCCATGGTTCCGGTATGTAACCCAGTTCTACGCTGCTTCGACTACTTCTAACCAAATGTGGTAGAATTTCGTCTTGTCTTTGCTGGAACAATGCTGGGAAAATCTCATCTGCTCTCGGTGCCTTGAAAGGTGAAAAGGTGTTCATAGCCCATTTCAATCTGTCGTTACTACAAATGTTCTTAGCCATTGTAGTACTTTCTTTTCAAGACCTGTCATGACCTTCGAGAGGATTATCTCCCCTATTTGAGGTACTCCCTTCTGGTAAGAGTTGGTTAGTGATAGACTGCTTCTGGCGTCGATGATTAGCCTCAGTCGCAGATATAGACTTACGTTAAATAACCAAAAAAAGTACTCTTATCATTGTCTGGACTCACATGATTCAAATAAAAGATAAAAAAATCAAAAACTAATGTCAAATTTTGAATACTTCAACATTTTAATCCATCCCAAATATTTCCACAAAATTCATTCTGAATATAATAGAAAACTTTATCTTTTCCTGTCAGTAAATTGTTTTTAGTTTGGAAAACATTATCTTCAAAGCCATAAATTCACTTCACTAATCCTCATATATTATGTACCCAATTTGATAACGTCAACCTTGAAACTTGGGTATCTTACCAGACAAGTAAAAATTTAGGCGGAGGTAAAAAAGTACAATTCACTGTCCATGACCAAACACAGCGTATTTAGAACCAATCTTACTGATAAACCTGAGTAAAATGGTAATTTCTGAATGGTATTAATGGTTACCAGAAGTTTTGACTATTCAGTGAATCATCCACTGTATAAATATGAATATGAAAATGATAAAAAAACTAATAATAAAAAAAATCTCAAGCTATTCTACTAGTCAAAGAATATTCTAGAAAGTACCTGATATCTGTATATTTTCAATAGTGGTGTCAGAAAATAATATTTTATTGTACTTACATACAGGTAATTTCACATCGACAAGCTAGAGTTCATATGATACCCTTTTTGGTGTGCGTCATCGATTGTTAATGTCCTTCTAACACAATACGTTGGAAGAAATGGGAAAAAAAGGCAGGTCTGTGATTAATTCTAATCAAATTATCACAATAATAAACCGTTTAAATGTATTACAAACGTTAACCCTAATCTTTGATTAGTTGATGTTTAGAATACGCGCAAGCGCGACCTATCAATCGAGAGAAATTATATTATTCAAAATAGAATGCAGACGTACCTTTGGTATTGGCAATGTGTCTTACGATTTTTTCTACTGCCCCACTGACAGTTCTCGTCAGATCTGTACTTTGTTGCTTACGGTCAATTATTATTCATGAGGAGTGAATATTAATTTTATTGTTATATTTATTCAAATAATATGAAAATAAGCCTAGATACACGGAAAAACATCAGCATTTTGAAAATTCTCAAGTACCTATTTTCAGTTAGAAAAAGAAGCTGGTAATTATTAATTTCATGGCCTTTTCGAATTTTGCTTAATACGATCCTGATGATTTTATTTATCTTTGAGGTTAGATATATGTCGAAATAGCAAATCAAATAAACGACATACCCAAAACCCGGATATACGTCACAAACGATGACGCACAACAAGAAGGCTTTTGAATGTATAGTTAAAATAATACCCTTCTTGGTGTGCGTCATCGTTTGTGACGTATATCCGGGTTTTCGGCATGTCGTTTATTTTATTTGCTATTTTGACATATAGCTAACCTTAAATTTGATGAATAACATCATCAGGATTGTATTTAGCCAAATTCGAAAAGGCTATGCAATTAATAATTACCAGCTTCTTTTTCTAACTCAAAATACTTGAGAACTTTCAAAATACTGATGTTTTTCTGTGTATTCATGCATATTTTTTGTATTATTTAAATAAATAAATCAATAAGATTAATATTCACTTTTCATAAATAATAATTGACCGTAAACAACAAAGTACATACCTGTCAAGAACAGTCAGTGTGACAGTAGAAAAAGACGTAAGACTTATTGCCGCTACGAAAGTAACGCCTTCAAAGTATTTTAAACTCTTGACTGATAGGTTGCGCTGGCGCGTAATCTAAACATCAACCAATCAAATTTTTGTAAGTCAAAGATTAGCGTTAACGTTTGTAATACGTTTAAACGGTTCATTATTGTGATATTTCAATTAGGATTAATCACAGACCTGCCTTTTTTTCCATTTCTTTCTACGTAATGTGTTAGAAAGACATTAACAATCGATGACGCACACCAAGAAGGGTATTATTTCAACTATACTATATATAGACGTCTTTATGCTGAAAAATATCCGCAACGAATGACGCCTCATCATTCCGTATTTGCACGTATTTACTAACGCTTATCCGGAACTTAAATTTTAAAAAGAAATTCAAACATCACTGGTCGTCTCCGGGCAGTTAGAAATGTAATGGCAGAACAAGCAATTTTGAATGAAATTGATGTACACCCGGAAACAAGCACTAGAAAAATTGCCTACACCTTAAATATCACCCATTTATCTGTGTGGGCGAGTTTTAAAAGAGCAGCGCTTACCACGTCCAAGCTTTTTTAACTAGAGATTTTCCTAAACAAATTAGATGTTGTGAATGGTTAACACGCGAAATGCGACAAAATCCTCAATTTTCAAATAGGTAATGTGTTGTTTACGGACGAGGCACGTTTTTCAAGAGTATCTGTCATAAATTTCCACAATAATCACGTATGATCGGACGAGAATCCCCATGAGATTATAGATCACCATTTTCAAAATGTTTTTTCAGTGAACGTATGAATTGGTTTTGAAGGGGATAACTTAATTGGGTCACATTTTCTGCCTCAGCCATTAAATGGAATCTTCCACACCAGTTTTCTCGAAGATAATCTCCCTGAACTACTTGAAGACATCGCAGACAAAGCATGTGGTTCATGCACCATGGTGCTTCAGCACACTTCAGTGGGACTGCTAGGCAACATCTAGATGCAACATATCCCAACCGTTGAATTGGATTTGTTCTCCATTTTCGTTGAAATAATTTTGAAAAAGGTTCGGAAAAAGATTTTCGAAAATCTACCAAAATATTTTCACTTAATTACCACTCTCTTGTAATATCACTTCTTAAAACATTTCATTCACATTAAAATAATCATTCTTTAACTGCCAAAGCCTGGAAACCTTTCAAGAGCCGTTTTAATCAATTAAGACTCTCAGGGTAATAAACAAACCCAGACAACTTTTGTTAACAGTTTTAACGAGATATTCATCCTGGAGAAGCAAATACAAGTTACAAGTTAATTATAACAGCTCGAGGAACAAATTTGGTAAATTGGATTTTAATCATAATTAGAAACAAATCGAGTGGAATAGTTGCCTTGGATTACGTACCATTCAAAGAAGAGTAAAACTAAACTGCGCCACTAAAGTTGAGGAGCTTTGAAGATTGTGATTTTAACGGATTACAATTTTTAATCACGAAGTGTTTATACAGGATGAGTCAGTACTATTGTGACATATGGCGGTAAAATCAAAAGATGCCTGGTCAGAAAGTAGAAAAATAAACGATCAAGAAATTATTAAAATGAATCTTCAAAACATGTAATTCAAAAGTGGAATGAAACATTTAAAAAAATTACCTTTTTACTTATTTACATATTAATAACTTGGTGTACCTAATTAAATGACAAATGTCACGAAAAGGATAAGCTAGAGGTGGGCATATTTTTAGTTCCTTTCCGGAGCATTTGCAGACGATGTCATATTAATAGCAAAAAATAAAAAAGAGCTACAAGAAAACATAAATGTGTGGAATGCAGCAATGATAGATATGGGAATGAAAATAAACAAAACAAAACAAAAGTTAAGGTGATTGGAGACGACAAAGAGAAAATCAATGTGAGAATAGATAGGGACAAATTAGAGCAAGTTAAACATTTTCTGTACCAATACAGTAGTAGTAGTAGACGAAAACGGAACACAGGAAGCAGATATTAATAATAGAATAGTTGAAACTAACAAACTATACTATGCCATAAATACCAAATTTATTAACGAAAAAGAAATATCTAAAGAAACGAAATTAAAAGTATTTAAAACAATATATTGACCAATACTTATATATTTATGTGAAACTTGGGTGTTAACAGGACAACAAAAAAGTAAAATACAGGCGACATAGATGGAATATTTAAGAAGAGTAAGAGGTGTAACAAAAGAGGATAAAATGAAAAACAAAGATATAAGAAAAGACCTGGGTATACAATCAACCTTAAAATGTATAGGAGAAAGACAACTACAATGGTTGGGACATTTACAACGTATGTATGAACGATGACCAGTAAAGAGAATATGGAAAGCAGAGATTGGAAAAAATTAAAAAAAGGACAGACCAAGAAAAACTTGGGATTGGGTAATTGGATTACTGGATAAAAGAGGAAGAAGCTGGATAGAAGCGAAGGACTTGGCTCAAAATAGGAAAGAGTGGAAAAAATTCGTGACGGAAGAGTAGATGCAACACACCCTGCACCACTAAGTGGTAGAAGGGCTTTAATATTATATATATAATATTTTTAAAATGGAGAGATAAATTTGGCTTTAAAAGAGAGCCCGGGCAGACTATGGGTTTTTACGTCTAGCGATTAGTTAGAGTAATTTGAACACGGGTACTTTCGTATTGACATTGACAGTTTATATTCAGTACATTTTTTGATCGGTTTTGTTAGGTTAATGTAATTCAGTTTGAATGTTAATTTTTTTCCAGAAAGTCGTAGAATAAAGGTGAAGAACTGTTATTAGGGTGAAGGGTGGATTTTTTGCAATATGGAATTAATAGTTATTGTCTTAGTTCAATGAATATTTTGATTGCCGCTTGATACATGTACCTACTTTCACGATACTACCATAAAAAATAGTATATTGTTTATCGAGTAGGGAAAGCATAACAATCCTGGACGACAGTCGACAAGATTGCTAAGTCTATACTTCGTTTTTAAACTAGGAGAAGCATTTTAAGAAACCTCACTTACACCACTAAAAGTTACTAGATTAAGAGGGTGTTCCAGGTGTTCAGACTTTTCGAACTAATTGACAATTATGTGACATATGTATTATATTGTTCGCACATGTCGTGTCCAATGAATGATCAATGCAAGTCTACAATTTGAATCATCATTGGCCACAGGCCATGGCGAAAGTTGTAACCAAATGTCACATTATTGTGAACAAAATGTAAGGTTATCATAAGTAATTCATGTCAAATGGATGATATAAATATGTACAGAAAAGCTACTGTATGTTTAAATTATTCTCTATTCACATTTGAGCACGAACTTGAAGTCAACAGAAGTTTTGATATCGAGAAATACCATAATAATGTAGGTACCTACTGTAATGTGAGTAAAACTTGATGTAGAAATATTTACAATAATAAAATTTTACTCGGAAATTTATATTAATAACATGAAAGAACAAGAATAGATTTTGTTTATCAAACTGAATAAATAATAAAAATAGCAATATAATACTTAGTTAAAAATAAAACAACAATCGTGAAAAAAATGTACCTATTAAAGATTGTGGTTATAATATTTTCATATAAACACAAAACTGACAAATATCGATGTCAGTTGTATCAAAAAAGCTGTGTGAAACGGGCGGCAATTCAACCAATCATTAGGCTGCAGAAATACCAACTAAAATTCAAATTGCTCCTCTTAGTTTAAAAACAAGGTATAGACGCAATCCGCAAATCGTTTAAAATTCGACGGATATTAATTAATTTAAAAAAATTTCATTCAAAAATAAATAGTGCTTTGAAATTCGTAATAAAATTACTTGGGTTACTATCGAAACGTAAAGGTTGATTTGTCAAACTTGACGCATATCAATTCAATTGATGATGTTCTCGAAGCTGATAATGGATTTTCCATTCCTGAGACTTCAGATCTGGTTGAGGCAGTGAATACTTTTTTAATCCATTATTACGGTGTCAGAAGCCAAAATAAATAGTTCGACATTCTGGTCAACAACTTATTAAATTATTAAAACATCTTAAGTCACTCGTCTCGTAAGACACTCGTGACTAAAGTAACGTTTTTGACACTTGGTACTTAATATACTTACTATTATTTTTAGTATTTCATTAATAAAGTTTGCATTCTAAATATCTCATACATTAAATAGTCCTGCCGAATTACACACTCGATGTTTGTATTGATACCGGCTAAATTTGAATTGTTTAGATTTTAAACTTTTTCCTTTGGTAATTTGACACAAAAAACCCAACCGAAGGTATCTCGCGTTTTTAATAGTCGACAGTTTTTCTCGTCTAATTTCTAGGCAACAGTTTCTCATTGAACAACCCAAATTTACCCGATTATTTACTTCCCTTTAATTTTGACCCATCGCTATCAATAATTGGTATGTCAAATATAAATTTTAAGTGGAAAAATTACTTAACAACTGTCAATTTAGCTGTCAGCAGTTTTTCCGAAAAAAAAATTGAAAAAATTCTCGCGAAAGAAGAAAAATCCTCGTCTTCGACTCAGATTTTCAAATCCTCGCTTATGCTATTTGTTGAAACAAATTACTAAGAAATTCGTTTTTCCGATTTTCTCCGGAAAAATTAAATGCACTTGGGATATTACCCCCGACTAAATACAATCCTCGTGTTGTATTAGAAGTGATAGTCTTCAAAATATGTACCTACTTCAGATTTTTTGCAAAATCAGTTAAAATTTTGTGTCTCCGCATAGCTCACCGGACTCCTTATCCCATCTACCTATGATGAGGTTAAACGATTTTGATCCATATTTTCAAAAACTATCCACTGAACCCCTCTGAAAAAATGAAAAATTAACACAGAATTTATAAAAAATAACGACATTATTTAGTTTGTCACATGTTGGAATATTTTGTTATCTAATAAAAAGTGTGAATAGATTTTCGGTTTGGGTAACCTTCACGTGTTACCGAAAATTTAAACATTATAAATTGTGCAATCATTTTAATACTTTATTACATCATACAGCCATTGTTTACCTACTGATTATTATGCATTAAATCATCTGTCTAATATAAACCTATATTTAAAAGGTAGAACAGCAATTCTTTTCCATAAAACATCCAATTTATTAATTAAACGAAAAATGAAATTATTGACTACAAATTTCCGCTTGAAATAATACCGAGTACTTTTTGTTACTTTTCTTAGATTGTTTTCCAAGTGGATGAAACAAACAAACTTAGTTGGAATGTTTCTTATCGAATATCCTACTGACTGCGCCAATTAAGTTTGGTACGAGATGAAACTCTGCAAATTGCTACTTGCCAAGCGATTGATACATTAATTTAAAAAAGTTGAGGAGATAATTTGATAAAGTTATTTCAAATGTTCAGTGGAAAGAATGACTAGCATGTGCGTAGCCAGGTTTCGTTATTAGGGTGTGCGTTCAAGAAAATAAATCGACTAAAAGTACATGAAATAACCCTTTCATGGGAGAAATATTAAAGATATAAAATATACATACAGAAAAATCTCTAATGAATCAAAGGAGTCCTTTTTCGAGCAGTGGGACAGTATAAACTATAAGCTAAATAAAAAAATTACGTTCTGTTATATATCACAGAAACACACAATATTATAAAATTAATCTTCTGTTCTTCTTTTTAAAAACAGATTGCGAAAATTCTATTCGTGACATAGGATTTACACAAGTACGACAAGGAAAATATTAGAAAAACTACTTGAAACAGAGAGAAGAATAATTGTGCGCAGACAGCGATGGGCGTGTGCTCTGTGCCCCCCCCATATTAACCGCTGTTGCCAAATGTACCTATCTGTATAAGTTATTCCCAATTTTTGTCGGCAACAATGTTGAAATCCAATAATTGTTAAATCGAAAGCAGTGTATAGATTTTATTTATTGCAGATTGTAGGTAATTTGTCCAATTTTTTTCTTGAATTATATTTTTTTATTCTTATTTGTGTTGATCTCATTTATTTGTCAAAAGTCAATAATATTACCAATGTCGATTTTCTCCCACTAAATACGGCTTAATCCCGTGTTAAAAGTCAAATGCAAAGTTATTTATTCCTTAGAAAATACTAAAAATTCTAAACTGGCAACCCTGCTTTCATATCAAATTGGTAGCCAGAACTTGACACACGCCCAACGCTGACTGCAAACAATTATTCTTCTCTCCCTTTCAAGTAGTTTCTCTCATATTTTCCTTGTCGTACTTGTATAAATCGTATGTGTCGAATAGACATTTCGCGATCTGTATATCTACTACTTCATTGGCATCAATTTCTATCCCATGAGTGCCAAACCGTTCGGTCTGTTTTCACTCGTTGTGTTTCGCTTCGCAAGAAGTTGTTAAGACTTCTTATGCTTGAAAAGGTCCTTTCTGTGGTAGCAGTGGGAACGGGTGTGGGAGCCAATATTTCCAACAATGTGTGTAAATATTTTTTACTACGAGCGGGCGGAAAATTGAATTTTCCACACACATTTTAGTGTAGAAAATTCAATTTTCCCGCACCGTGTGGAAATAATTTCCCGCACCCTGTGGAAACAAAGAGCAACAGATCCAAAATTACAGCCATTCAACAAGCAACTAGCATCTGCTATAAATTTAAGTAATGCAAATAATTGTACTTTTACAATAAATTATAATATAAATAATTAGGTATTAGATTTTGACATGTAACTATTATTGTTAATATTATTTTACTTTATGTTTACTTTATCAATAATCCAATAAATTATGTTTCTAAATAAACTATAAGCACTTATAATCAGATAAAAATATCTCAACTTTTGATTAGTTCTGTTTCACGCTCGTAAAAAAAATTTGTACCTAACACTTGCGGAAAAATTTTCTACACCCACATGTATATTATCCATTTTCTGCACAGTTTACATAATTGAAATGTATGCCATATCGGTTAACTGAACGGATGTGATTTCATATACATCCTAGAACATATATGAAATCCACCAATCAGCATTCGCGTTTAGTACCCGACACTCATCTTTTTTTCAATTTAAAAGAAACGTCAAAATAACTTGTCAAAAAAGTCTCTCCTAGAAGCACTGGATCAAGAATATTCATTTACAAAAATAAACTTAAATGAAATAATCCGTACAAATTAACAACAAATACTAAAAACAGAATAAAATGGGTATTTAAGGGGACTCCAGGATGGACGTCAGATTTTATAAAATTATGTAATACGTTTGATGTTATAGATATACAATCAGCGTATTCCTAGGTGGTCGAGTGGTAAACATATCAGACTCTCACGCGATAGACCAGGGTTCAATCCCCGCGAAGAATTTTTTTTTAAATTGTTAATTTTATTTTCAAATGATTATTCTGCTCGATATTGATAACGACATCAGGTAGACGCTTGAAATATTTAGCAGAATATTCATTATTATTTATAATGATACGGTACCCTTCGTGCGGGAGTCCGACTGGCAACATCTACATATAACAGCCGCATATTTAAAAAGGGGAAACCGTAGCATTATACTGTTACGAACTCACTAATTCCGAAGCCGGTCCTGTCGCAAACGATGAATGAGATCGTTCTTTCGCAGGTAATATCCAGACTGTTCTAGAAATGTACCAGGCCATACAATGGTTTATCGCGAAATTTCTAGAGATTCGAGGGACTAGGTATATATAGCGGGTTTTCGAGTGAATCGAGGAGTTGTTCAGTATACAGTGAATCGGTAAACAGTTTCAGTATACAGTGAGTGAACAGAAGTGAATATAAATAGTGTAGAAGATAAATTAGGACAATTATTATACCGAGTGTAGATAAATTAATAGACATTAAGTAGTGTGTATATAAATTAAGATTATTATAGTGTGTAAGTGTTTTTTTTAATAAATCAATAGTAATTAGCCATAGAGAGTGTATAATTTTATCCCACGATAAAAACTGTTTAAATAAATAAGAAAAACATTACAATACAAAGAACTGTACACTTACCACAAAAAATTAGTGGAAACATAAAATTGAATTGGTAAAATTATGAATAAAATTGTTGAAACGTCGAAAGATTGAGCACGGTTTCTTGCACAAACTTCGTCCTCTTGCGATATGTCCATCATATCCACACTAGTTGCACAAACTACTATTATATGGTTCTTCATAACACTTATCTAAGCATTCTAAAGCTGTTTTTGAAGTAGGGGTTGTGATAGTAATAGTTGCTTTCCACACTTGAAGTTCTGCTTTGACAGAAACACATCAGATTATTTTCATATATTCTGGAAGCCGTTCCAATACCGGGATCACTGCAACCTATTGGCTTATTGTACTCTGTTCCCACATTTAGTCCACCCATCCAGTTATCCCCGAACCTTCGAGTAGACGATAAAGGTCCATTGGATGTGTGCCATATACTTCAGGTGGCACATTGGCTTCTCCGAAGATTGTATGTTAGTCCAATGCCTCATAGTCAGATAAGATATGGGTTACGGACTCGGTCTTCATGACACTAAGTCTGCAGCTGAGGTCCCCGTTATATAACCCTATTTTTTGCAGGTGATCTTTTGATCTTCTTTGTAGTCCCAAGAACTGGTTCTGGTCCAACATATGCTGTCGCTGAACCTCTTCTCGCGAGTTCATCAGCTTGTACATTTCCAGAAATACCGTTATGTCCCGGTACCCACACTAATCTTACTTTAATGTGGTCTGCTAGTTCATTTAGCTCTTTCTGGTATTCTTCCACCAGTCTGGATGTTACCTTGCGGCTATTTAAAGCTACCTAGCTGGCTGTCAGTTAGTATTTTTATCCTATGAGTGTCAGTCCTATGTTTGTTAATTGTGACACATTCTAGGATAGTATAAATCTCCGCCTGAAATACAAAGGTATCCTAGTGAAAAGGAACATCTTGTGCTCCTCATTTTACTATACACCCCTGCTCCTGTCCCTCCCCCAGTCTGTGACCCTTATGTGTACCAGGTCTCTCCTCGGGGAAACTTCAGTCTGCTTGGGTCTTACCAGTTCTTTCTGTGAGGTATTTCTACCCCATATTTAGGACTAGGCAGAAGTTTAGTGGCCATATAGTCTGTTTTCATATCTAGAATGGCTCCACTTATTGATATGTGTCCTGATCTAACTATTTTAATGCTTAGGTTATTTTTCAGCCTGAAAAGCCCCATCCTTGCTTCCTTCGTTATCACGAGGTGTAATGGAGGAAGACCAAATATGGCTTCTAGTGCTGCCGTTGGCGTGCTTCTCATGCACCCTGCAATACTTAGTCAAGCAAGTCTTTGCTCCTTGCCTAAAGGTGACGAAAATCTTTTGATAAAACAGATAATGCACTATAATCTCATGAAGATATTACAATAGTCAGGCGAAAAGTTCCCTTTTTTTAATTTATATCATGCCAAACTGGGTACAGGTCGCTACTCTAAAAAGGATTTGGGATATGTAGACAAAAAGTATTATACAGTAAATTTTTCCCTTTTTATACTAATATTTATTATTAACTAAATTCAATGGACCATTTCATTTATTCAACACTGTTCAACCCCTTTAAAATCACGACACTGCCACACAAAATATTTCCATTTATCCTGGCTGCAATTCTTAACTTTTAATCTTGTAAAGCGTTTAAATTTATATGTTACGATTTTTTGTTCTTAACTCGGTCGAATATCTCTAGCTACGTTTTTTATCCGGTCGAGAGAGGCACATGAAAAGGGATTTTCTTATCCAGACAAAAGGCTATGTGAAATTAATTTAAGTTAAGGCCAATTTTGTTGGAAAGCGTCTACGATGATCATAAACATAACCTAAATAAATTATTGTCTACTCTATCTATTTTTCGCCACAACGTGACATTAAAATTTAATGTAGAATCCGAAATGTTAATAACATACAGGGTGAACATTTAAAATAACAGAGTTGACTTTTTTCCGTATAACTGTAAGTGACATTTGTGTCAAAATTCGCCATAACTTCTCTATCTCTATCTATACCAATTTTCATTGAAATCGTGTGAGTATAGATTAAGCTCTTCGTGAAACAGCATAGAATTGTATATTCCCGTAACCTTTTTGGAAAATGATTTTTCACTTTGTTTTTCAAAATTTACATTTTTCTATAAATATTCTTTCCCTCTTTGGAAATCATGCAACTATTTTCCAATGGATGTGAACTGTAAAAGCGTTTTTTCCTTCATCCTTCCAAACAATTTTCATAGTTTGAATTTCCACTTCGAGTGATTCCCTCTTAATTACTTTTTCTCCCAAAAACTGTATAGAAAACAAATAAAAACGATATTTTCACTTTTTCAAAAAAATACATTCAGGCGTTTTTCCCTTCTTTGCGACCAATTATTTTCTTATCAACATGAACTATATAGGAATGATATGAAAATTGTAGATTCTCCCATATTTTTGAATATACAAATTTCCACTCTGAGTTTTCCAAAAAAAATTATCTCTCTTTTGAAACCATCCAATTCTTTTTCTTCTACTCTAAACTGTGAGAAATTAATAAAATAGTCTTTCCCATCCATTTTTTTTAAATTGTCATAAATTTAATCTACACTTGGAGTTCAAAAAAAAAATAATTCAAAATATGTATCTTCTCTTGTACCATCCAATTATTTTTTTCTAACGTAAACTGTAGAAACGAAATAAAAATTATATTTCTCTCCCGCGAGAAAAAATTTCGAGAATTTCAAATTCCCACTTAGATTTTTCAAAAAAGAATTATTTACTTTTGGAAGCCATATAAATCTTTTTTTACTGTAATCTCTGTAGAAATAAATAAAATTGTATTTTTCCTCCACATTTTTTTAAAAATTTCAAAAAATTCAATCCACTCTTGAAGATCTTGCAAAAAAATATCAAAAATATTTATCTTTTCATGAACCGTTCAATTATCTCTTTTTTCCCAACGTAAACTGTATAGGAACGAAATAAAAATTATATTTTTCTCGCCCCTAAAAATTTCCCAAATTTTAATTTCACACCTCAATTTTTCAAAATAGAGTTTTCTCCTTTTGGAAAGCATCCAAACCCCTATTTTACTGTTTTTCACTTAGATTCTTCAAAAAAGAATTATTTCCTTTCGGAAAGCATATGAACCCCTTTTTTACTATCAACTCTGTAGAAATAAATGAAATTGTATTTTTGAAAAATTTCCAAAAATGTAATCTACACTTGAAAGTTTTTGCAAAAAAAAATATTTAAAATCTTTTCAAGGACCGTTCAATTATTTTTTTTTTCTCCAACGTAAACTGTATAGAAAATTTTTCTCTTGCCCCTAAAAATTTCCAAAATTTTAATTTCACACTTAAATTTTTTAAAAAAGAATTACTTATTTCCTTTTGGAAAGCATCCAAACCCCTTTCCCACTGTAAACTCTGTAGAAATATATAAAATTGTATTTTTCCTCCACCTTTTTTGGAAAATTTCCATACATTTAATCTACATTTAGAGTTCTTGCAAAAAATGTATTTAAAATATTCATCTTTTCATGCTTCAATTATTCTTTTTCTAACGTAAACTGTATAGAAACGAAATAAAAATTATATTTCTCTCTCGCCCATAACAATGATTTTCTCTTGGACACCATCAAAACCTTCTTTTCGCTGTAAACTCTATAGCAATAAATAAAATTGAAATTTCCCTTCAACTTTTTGAGATATTTTATTTTTAACTTTGAGTTGAAAAACATTCAATATCTAAGAAACGTTAAAATAAAACTATTTTGATATTTTTCATGAAACGGAAGGGAAATTCTTATTTTCAATTACTTTACGTATAATGACAGGAAAACATTCATAAAGATGGAAGTGAACGTATTAACACCGTACAGGGTGTCCCAAATTGGTGTGTTTTGCAGGGTATTTCGTAAACTAGAAGAGATAGAAGAAAAGCAGTTAAGATGTTATGACTTCCTTTTTTTTGTTAAAGTAACGATAGCCTAATTAAATATTTCGTAACTCCCTGCAGTTGGAAGATACAGGGCGATTATTGAAAACTGTCGAAAACTACAATAACTTCTTAATTGAGAAAAATATAAATAAACGTTAAAAACACTTTTGATAGATATAATATTAAAGAGTTCAGTGGCGCACAGAATTTTTTTGTTGGGGAGCTCACTAAGGAAATATAATGCAAACTTATGTTGTTTTAAACGGGACACCCTGTATATTTCGACGTTTCGTTTTTTAATTCTGAACTATGACATATTATGTATCTATTTTCAATGGTTGGAGCTACTGTAGCTTCAACCATTATACGAGTAATAATAATAATAATAATTTATTCAATAAAAAATAGATACATTGATACAAAAAAAAATTTGTTAGACTACATTGAATAAACAGTTTAGGTCACTGAAGTAGTTTTTTATTACCACTTGTATTGTGACCAGGAAATATGAACAAATCAGTGTTTTGTCAAATCCAGTAAATTGCCAAGCCCAGTAAATTGTCAAGCCCAGTGAATTATCAAATCCGGTAATGAGACAAGTCCAGTAAATTATAAAATTCGGTAATAAGACAAATCCAGTAAATTGTCGAGTTCTATATTCAACTATTAAGGAGTACCATATTAACGGTTAGACACCCAAATATTTTTGAAAAGAGATATATAATATGTCATATCAGGTGAATGAGAATTAAAAAAAGGAAACAAAAAACGTCAAAATATACAGGGTGTCCCATTTAAGACAACATAAGTTTGCATTATATTGCCTTAGTGAGCCGCATAACAAAAACATTCTGTGCGCCACTGAACTAAGAAGAACTAAGAAGTTATAGTACCTTGTAGTTTTCGACAGTTTTCAATAATCGCCCTGTATCTTCCAACTGCAGGGAGTTACGAAAGATTTAAATAGGCTATCGTTACT
>CAJUYH010003736.1:0-30684 GCA_910591685.1 Galerucella tenella | reverse complement strand
GAAACATTGGGCCTGAGAGGAAGGCTTACAATAAATCTTCCAGAGGAATCTCGATGTGTAGAGGCTTTAAAGTGGTTTTCACAGTCGATTTCTTCTTGGGAATATTTATTTTTAGATATTTGTTCGGTGGTTTCTTCGCAGTTCCAAAAAAGCTGCAAACTATTTTGAAGATCGTTGTTTGTACATTTTAAGGAGTTTGTGTGTTGATTATTTGTTGTCAGTAAATCAACTGGGCCACTTACTACCCACCCTAGTTTGGTGTCTTGTAAGATAGGATTATTTTTGCCCAATTTAATTTGGTTAGCATTAAGGAGGTTGTAAAAAACGCCTGCGCCTAGAAGTATATCTATATCGGCAGGTTTGAGAAACTCAGGGTCGGCTAGGTGAATATTTGTTGGTATATTTAAATTTGTGGTGTTTATAGAGAAGGGAGGTATTTTTTCGGTTATTTTACTTATCACCAAGGCTGGTATTTTGATAGAAAAATTATCATGAGTTGATTTTATTTTGAGTTGAGTTCGTTTAGAAATATTGGTGCACTTTTCGCTAATTCCTGAAACGGACATTTTAATAGGCTCAAAAGGTAAGTTTAACCTTTCAAATAAATTCTGAGTGACAAAATTGGATTGACTTCCATTGTCAAGTATGGCCTTACATACTATAGGCTGATGGTTTTTGTCAAATACCTCAATAAATGCGGTAGAGAGTAAGACAAATGAGTTTTGGTTTGCATTAGAACAATATAAATTTTGAGAGTGGTTATCTTCAATATTTACATTGTTTACATTGGGTAGAATTCGAAGATTCTCGTGTGATTGAGAGGTAGTTGGATTGTTTGAAATGGAGAATCGTGAATGAGTGGTGCTATTAGTATGAGCGTTAGTTTGGGTGTTATCATGGCATGGTCGATTGAGAGGTTTCATATGATTTGGTTGCATGTGTAGCAATGAATGATGCTTGTTTTGACAGGTCTTGCAAGTATAAGTAGACTTGCAATCACTTTGGCGGTGTCCTGGACGCAGACAATTGGTGCATAAGTTCGCACGTTTTGCCTCCGAAAACCTATTACTTATAGGTAAGTCAATAAATTTTCGGCATGAATATATAAAATGACTGTCTTTGCATAGTGGGCATGAAATAGTGTTGTTGTTATGGGAAAGTAATGTTTTACGTTCGTATTTTTGAGGTTTATCAGATACAAAAGGTTTTTTAGTATTCAATTTGAAGTCAAGAGATTCCAAAAAGCGACAACGTTGAGATAAACAAGTTATAAAATCTTGAGTTGAAGGATTATCAATATTTCTTGAGAAATGTTCCCATTCTTTACGACTATTATAGTCCAATTTTGAGGTAAGTAAATAAATTAAAATGCTGCTCCATTGGTCTACAGGTTCATTTAAGTTCTGTAAAGATTTAAAGTGATTTTGAAAACTGTCCAGAAGTTTTCTTAAACTGAGATAAGAATCATCTTTCACTTGGTTGAGTTCAAAAATACATTTGATGTGCGAGTGCACGATTGCCTTTTTGTTTTCGTATCTTTCCTGCAAAAGGGACCAAGCAGTAGCATAGTTATTCTCGGTTGTGGCTAAAGAGTTGATTATTTGAGCAGCTTCTCCCTGTAAACTGGATCGTAGATAATAGAATTTTTCAATTCTATTGAGTTGAGAGTTTTTCTCAATGAGCGTGATAAAGGTATCTTTAAAATTGGTCCAAGTATCATAGGATCCGCTGAAATTAGGTAGTGGTATAGGGGGGAGACGTGAACCGTACTGACCATGTGCCGATGGCAGTGCAACTTGCACTGAAGAGCCAGTAGAGAGTGCACTTGGGGCAGCCTGAGCGGCATTAATTTTGTTTATAGTCAATTTTGCATTTGAGATATTCGTGAAATATAAATTTTCAAATGATTCGTATTCTCGATCCTGATCTTTTATTTCTTCATATTCATTATCTAAACAGAGTTTCTCAATTTGAATTTGGACATGCTTAAATTCATCAATCAAAGGTTCAATCCTATTTAATCGAGTGGTCAGGTCTATCAACAAAATAGGATTATTTAAATCATTGCATTTGAATTCCAAAAAGGTTTGAAATCTATTTATTTCGTTAGTGACAGCGTCGCGACGAGCTACGAGATCATTATAAATGTCAATTTTTTGACTACTGTCAACTTGATGGTTACCCCTTTTTGATTTAGGCATGTTTGAGGGATAACGATACGGATTAGTTGAGAAATAAAAGTGTTACACCCACGGTAGGTCAAATTGCTAAACTTATAGCGTATCGGAAGGATCGATATAGCGGTTAAAATCACTTAAACAAGTTGAAAAATGGCTTGATTAGCCGTTTCGCGGAAATGACCAGAAAACAGCTCGAAATGGTTCAGATAGATGCGATGCTAATTGAAAGTTAGGTTAGGTTAGATTGGGTTAGGTACCTTGTCTTTGTCAATTTGTCCTCCAGATTTCATAAAAAGATTGCTGCACAATGCTTCTTGTAATATGGATTCAACTGGGTAAACTGGAAGGCTTGACATCCGTCACGGTCCTCAAATTGATTATGGAATGGAAATCCGGCTCGAATCGATCAAAAAATGTGTGGATATGATTCTTCTCTTTGATCAGAATAATTATCCTTTGATTAGTTAAAGAAAACAGCTTATTTTAATAGCTTTTTCTATTGATTTTATTTATTATGACAATACAAAAATAAGTGGACTGTATATTGACAGTTATGTCAAAAAATATAACCATGGTGATAACACCTTAGGCTGGTGGCTATGTTTAAAACAGCAACTAGATAAAAAAGATTGTTCAAAGGTCTTAGTGCATATAATGAACTGTACTACTGCTGCAGATATGTATAAAAAACTCAAGGACCTGTTTCAAAAGGACAGTGAAGATCAAAAATGCAGATTATTAGAAGATTTTTTTTGTTTTAGCTATGAAAGGGGTAACGACATATCGACACATGTGAGTAAGCTACAGAATTTAGCATATAGACTTAAAGCATTAAAGCAAGAAGTTACAGACGAAATGTTGATCTCAAAAATATTAAGCACTTTACCTGAAAGATTTAGATTTTTCTAGACTGCTTGGGAGTCAACTCCTCGTGCCGAAAAAACCTTAGAAAATCTCATTTCAAGATTATTATCAGAAGAAACTGCAAACAAAAACAAAGAAAAAGAAAGATCTGAAAGATCTGTTGCATTCCAGTGTTCTAGTGGGGAAAAATTATGCCATATTTGTAAGAAACCCAATCACATAGCTCGATTTTGCAAATATAGAGATAGAAGTTACATTGAAAATGGAAGACAACAAAATGAAGATAAAAATCTTAATAACCACACCGAAAACAGTTGTTTTTACAGAGACAAGCCTAGTACAAGTAGTAAAAATAAAACTGAACACAACACATATAAAAAAGTGTCCTTTTTGACAGAAAATAAAAATTTCGATGAAACCGAAAAGAATATGTTTATATTTGATTCAGGAAGCACAGCTCATATGGTAAATGACATAGGATTGTTTGAAACCTTATCAGATCAACAAACAGACATATGCGTAGCAAAGAAAGGTACTCAGATTACTGCAGAAGGAATTGGAACAATTGATACAAAAGAATGTATTTTGAATGAGGTACTATATGTACCAGAACTTAGCAGAAATTTATTATCAGTAAATGCTATTACTCAAAATGATGGGAAAGTGATATTTGAGGAAAATAAAGTATATGTGATGAAAGAAAATGAAAAAGTTTTAGAAGGAATGAAAAATGAGAGAGGACTTTACACCATAGAACTTATAAAGGAAGATATAATGAATGAATACATGGAAGAATGCATGGACGAAAGTCTGTTGACCGAAACAAAAGTAGAAAAAGTAATAAACTGGCATCGTAAGCTTGGACATATGAACATCAAGAGTATGAAGAAAATAATTGAACAAGAAATAGTGACAGGAATGGATATTAGCTCAAAAGATTGTGACCTATTTGAACTGCCATGTGACGTGTGTATGAGAGGAAAACAGACAAGACATCCATTCAACACCGAGAGGACCAGGGCCAAAGTACCATTAAAAATTATACACAGCGATTTATGTGGTCCAATCGACCCACCAACATGGGACAATAAAAAATACATCCTTACAGTATTAGATGATTACACACACTACTGCGTAATATATCTCCTGGAACATAAAAGTGAAACAACAGATTTCCTAAAACAATATATAGCAGAGATGGAGAGAGAACAAAATCTAAAAGCTAAGAAGATAAGATGTGACAATGGTGGCGAATATGTAAGTGGTAACTTAAGAAACTACTGTGAAGAAAATGGAATCATTCTTGATTATACAATACCACACACACCTCAGCTAAATGGTAAAGCAGAACGACTAAACAGGACACTGATAGAAAAAGTGAGAGTTTTACTATTTGAAACAAATACAAACCAAAAGTTGTGGGGAGAAGCAGCAAGAGTCGGTACATACATTTCAAACAGAAGTATTACAGAATCTCTAAATATAAACATGACGCCCTATGAAATGTGGTCAGGAAAAAAGCCAAACTTAAAAAGACTACAAGTTTTTGGATCAGAAGTATACTCAAAAAATCTTGGATATTTAAAAAAATTGAACAGCCGATCTGAAAAACATTTATTTATGATATGCACCAACTGGATACCGCTTATGGAATGAAAGCAAACAAGATATAATAATAAGAAGAGATGTAGTCTTTACAAAACCTAAAATTCATAATAAAACTTTGATTAAAATAAAATTGAATTATGAAAATGAAATGGAATCAGAAAATGGGACAGATAACAGTGAAGAACGAGAAAATCAAACACAGAAAAGGCAACAGCAAGAAATTCAGTTACAGAATAATATACAGCAAGTAAATGAAACAGAAAACAATGATGAGACACCTGAAAATGACACAATATCACAAGAAAACGAAATAGAATACATTTTTGAAAATAGCGGCGAAGAAGGTTTAAATTTGGAACAAGGTAAAACAGTTACAAAAAGGGGAAGAAAAATAAACGAACCAAAGCATTTCGAAGATTATGTTTTATTAACGTACAATGAAGCAATAGAAGGACAAGAGAAAGATTTATGGAAATATGCTATAGAGGAAGAAATCATTAAAGAAAAACAAAACTTGGGAGTATGTAGACAAAGATCAAACATATGGAAAAAAGATTTTGACAAACAAATGGGTATTCAAAATAAAGGACGATGGAACGTACAAAGCCAGACTGGTTGTAAGAGGTTGTCAACAACAGAAAGGTATTGATTACGAAGAGGTATTTAGTCCAGTGGTACAAGTTAGCTCACTGCGATTGATGCTAGCCATTGCAGTGCAAAAAGAATATGAAATAAAGAAATTTGACATAAAGACAGCTTTCCTATATGGTACAATAAATGAAGACATATACATGCAGATACCTGAAGGTTATGAGAGGCAACATGACAAAGTTTGTAAATTGCAGAAATCTTTATATGGACTGAAACAAGCACCTATGAGATGGAACGAACATTTCACGAAGTTCTTGAAATAAAATAATATGGAAACTTTAAGTGTTGATCACAGAAAAGGAACTCTACTTTTAGCAATTTATGTAGACGATGGATTGATAGCGGGAGAAAGCTCTGAAGAAATAGATGAATTACTGGAAATATTAACGGAACAGTTTGAAGTCAAAATGTTTAACAAAGTTGATACTTTCTTGGGCATAAGAATAACAAAAGGTGACAATTGGATTAAAATGGATCAAGAAAACTTCATTGAAAGAGTTCTAGATAGATTTGAAATGACAAATGCAAAAGCTGTATCTACACCAATTACAAAATATGATGAAAAATCCGCAGAGTCAAAACAAGAAATAAAATTCCCTTATCGTGAGGCAGTTGGGAGCCTTTTATACTTATCCAATAAAACTAGACCCGACATAGCATATGCAGTTGGGTTTTGTAGCAGAAATTTGGAAAATCCAACAATGTCAGACATAAATAATGTGAAAAGAATTTTAAGATATCTTGGAGCTACGAAGAACAATGGTATAGTTTACAAGAAAGATGACAAAAAAGCAAAACTAGAAGTATACAGCGATAGTGATTTTGCTGGTGACAAAACTACGAGAAAGAGTACTACAGGGTATGTTGTTTTTTATGCTGGTGGACCAATAAGCTGGTGTTCCAGGAAACAACCTATAGTAGCATTGAGCTCGACTGAAGCTGAATTCATGCAGCTGCAGAATGTGTTAAAGAATTATTGTTTTTGAAGGTACTGTATCTGTATCTGTATCTGTAGAGTGGGGAGGGTGAGTGTGTAGGCTCACAGCACTTAGGCCACATGTGACCCATTGTACATCCTCCCGAGGAGTTGTCCTCCTAGGTCATTGTCCATCCTGTCCTTCTCAGGAAGGTGGTCAGGTCACTAGGAGACATCTCCTTTATTTATTTTGAAGGTACTATTAGAAAGTTTGATTTTTCAAGACTCAAACATCATTTTAAATATTGACAATCAAAGTGCAATCAGTACAATAAAAAATGCTCAGTTTCACAGAAGATCTAAACATATTGACGTTAGGTTCCACTTTATTCATGAGAAAATAAGAGATGGTTTAATTTTTGTAGAATATTTGTGTACACAGGATAATATTGCCGACATTTTTACAAAAGCATTAAAGTCTGTCAAGTTTGAGAAACATAGAAATTTGTTAGTTAAGTCAGATTTATAAGTTTGTGTTTTTTCTTTGTATTAACTAGTATAACAATTTTTTTTTTATAAATATTAGGACAAGGTGTTGAGAAAGTAGGTAAAGTTTATAAAAAAATTGATAATTGTATTTTGTCAATGTCAATGTATAAAATATAAAAAAGTCAGTTCTAAAATAAAACTGTGTATTCTTTATAAAATAACATGAAAAACCAACATCACTAACTAATATTTTGACAGTTGTCAAATAATTATTCTTCCATAAAGTCTACATCTTTTGTTTAATATTTGGCTGGAATCTAGTTAAAAATGAATTCCATTGAAGAAGCAGCAATTATTGCGTGCAGAAATTTGTTGCCGGAAAAATCTAAAGACCGTTACAATCAAGCCTATGAAAATTTCATCAAATAGTGTACAACGAAAGATGTGTCCACAATAACTGACATTTTATTTTTTCGTTGTCCAGGGCACGAAAGTTTTTCTTACTTAGAAACCGATGACCTACTACCTTACTTTCGCTTTCGCTTGCCTATTTAAAATAAAAAAATATATTTTCGTAGGGGGGAGAATGAAAAATTTATTTTTGACTATTGTCATGTTAGCGTTATAATATACCTACGTTTTATTATTAATAGTATATTATAAACCAAGGTGGTGAGGTGAAGACTATTATTATTGACCAAGATTATTTCACAAGTGGCTTTGTCCACAGCGGAATAAGGTGCGAGCTTTATAAATGTCTTCACAACCGTGGTGTATATAGATAACACATTGCGACTCTGCACACTATAGAATTCTACTATCGACTCTATTCATACGTCATTTGTTGACGATTTCTTCATAAAAACTTCAAGATATTTGTAGAATTATATAGTGTGCAGAGTCCCAGTACTGGAATCATCTAAAGTTGGCATCGAAAAGAACTGAACAGAACATGACATGTGAAAAGTATAAAAAGCAGAACTGCTGACGTTACTTTTTAGTTTTTGTAATGATTTCAGTACTTTGTTGTAAAAGTAATGTGTTTAGTATTTTTTCTACGCCCATGTCGGTAAACGTCAAAAATCGCACTGTCAACATTCCTTGTAAATGACATTTAACAATAACATGCACGTAATGAGGTCTCATAAAAAAAACACGTGCGTTTTGAGAAGAAAACTTAAACTTCTTGGTTTAATTAAATTACAATCAAATTTTTATTCACGTACTACTTTATTTGGTTTATTTACATACTTTTAATCAATGAAAATACATAAAAGTATTCAGCATTGGAGAAATACATTTTAGTTTAAAACAGTGATGACCCTAAATGTCGGCAACACATTATACAATTTCTTGATATGGAAATAAGCGTCATCTCATTTATACTGTCAATTTTTGTAACAAAATATAGTATCCGAACATTTTCTCAACTTTACCTACGAATATGTCTGTTAGTAGTAAAAAAGATGAAATTATGAGCACTCCGAAGAAAATAGATGGGCGTAGAAAAAGTATAGTACGTTACACGAGTTGTAATCCCATTACGCACTCATGAAATTTATGCACTTTTTCATTTCGTGCGTTGCGTTCGTGTGAAATAAATGAAGAAAGCTCAAGATAGTAAAAAGGTAATAATATGTAGCTGATTAAAGTCGAATTTCGAAAAAAATATTTATTTATATATTAATAATTGACTCCTAGGTTAGGTTATTTCAAATTTAATAATTTTCACTGTCTAAAGGAAAATACGACAATGTTTATTTACATTGTAAGAGCCAACAGAAAGTGTCCTCAAATGAAATAACTGTTTACTATTCATCATTAAGTAAGAAATTGTAAAAAAAAATCAATACAATAGGGTTGTTTTTTTAACAATAGAACTGTTGAAGTGTGTTAATAATAGCAGGGTTTTTAGATTTCGGTTCCCAAGTCAAAATCCCCAACAAAGTAAATTCCGCGCCCCTAAATAACCATACCTTTACATCGTATTTAGTGTTGGGTGTAACGTGAGAGTAACTATATAATTTGTAACCGAGGATGTGATTAGTGACTATTTCTTCCACCCTGCTGCTGAGAAATCTATTGTACGTTGTGCTGCTGACCTAACGCCTGCTGTCGATTTTCTTTAATTTCAAGTTCTGCCCTATTCTTATTGATCTCTTTGTTTGATTTTAAAGAGAGATATTTAAATATCTGGGCGTAATTATTATGAAACTCGGGGGGAACCGAATCGAAAAGAATTTTATAAGATTTTAAATACTTGATAAAGTGTTTTGACGGAGCTAAATTTTATTTCAATATAGTAGTACCTACGAACCGATTGGAATACGTTTCTTTTTAAGAAAATTAAAACTGGAAGTTCTATGTTTTTAAACGGCTAAGAAGTAAAGTACATTTCACAATATTTCGTGAAATGGAAAGTTGATACATTCAAAATTGAAATGTCGTCAACAGAGTTACACCTAATATAAATGTCTTAGAGAAAAAACTATTGATTGCATAGAAGCTCGGGACTATTACATATTCCATTCTGCGAATCTCTAGGGTGGGGATTTTTAAGAAAAGCTCTAAAATATAATAACGATGATCTTAAAGGCAATGTATCTTAAAAATTTGTGCTGAACAGCGTCCAGTTTCGCTTTATATGCAATGTAATACGGAGACCATACTGGAGAACAATAATCTAGGTAGATATGCTCTGACCGGAGAGCAATAAAGAGACTTAATAACAGTGATGTTGGTAAAATCACTTTATAAAACATAACATCTTCATATATGTTTTTAAACAGCAGTAACATGGGACTTATAAGTGAGTGAGGAATCTAATATAACAACAAGGTATTTGTAGTTTGCGAGACACAATTTAAAGTTTCATTATTAATGCTGTAATAATATTATATTATATTATACACCAAGGGAGTGAAAACTATTATTATTGACCGAGCACCAAAATTATTTCGCTAGTGGCTTTGCCAAATTTAAAATTAAAATTAAAAATAATTCACAAACGCACCACGAGAAGCGTTTACCCCATCGTCTGACTGACAAGTACACTGTCAGTTTTCGATATATTATGAACGTACTCGTTATGTCATCAGTCATTTTTGGTTGAGCGCGAATTTTAAACTAATGGCATTTTTATTAAAATAATTTTATCTGGATATTCGGTAATTTCAAGTAGTAAATATTTTAAAGACAATCTCCTGGGTATACAAAATTATGTTGCACAAGTTTTTGTTGAACTACTGTCCCTGAATTCCTCAAAATATTTGAATTTGTCCATTATTGACCAAGGTTAATAATAGAAAAATTATAAACCACTAATAGAGAAATTCAATGCATAATATGGCACTTGGATGCATTTACATTCATATTCTTTTGTGTACACCAATTTAATAAGCTATTTAAATCAGATTGTAGATATCTTCTGTAAGTTCCTTGTGGCATTACTTATCATTTTTTTCTTTTTTCCTTATTTTTTTGGGAATCAAACCACAATAATGTTTTTTCTCCACGACTAAATAATAAAGCACAAATTATTTTTACATATTTAGCTGCATAATGATATAAATTCTACACACCAGTGAATAATAAAAAGAATTCACTCTCGTTAGCCAATCACATTCTATTATTATCAGAATTCACGCTAAAATAAATTAAAATGAATAAATAAAATCGTTTCTAAAACGTCAAATACCTAAGAACGCAAATCGCTTCTGACAGCGCGTCGTTTGAAACGTCAAAATAATTATAAAATCATAATTTTACGTATTATAATAGAAAAAAAATGGACAATAGTAGCGATAGTGAATATGTAGGTATGCCTGCCGGAGTTAATTTCATTTATAAATGTAAGGGTTCCGATTAAAAATATGAGTTACGTATATATATTTACTCTTTACATTTTTATAAATATACTCTATAGCCTAGTGATGGTTGACTTTGGCGCGGACGATCGAGGTTCGATCCTCACTGGAAGTTTTTTCTTTTTAGTCGTGGAGAAAGTATAGTCTTGTACTTGTGTAGAAATGCTATTATTCACTTGGATGATTCCGAAACTCACTCGCTGCGCTCCCTCGTTTTGTAAACTTCATCCGCGTGAATAATAGCCATCATTCTGCACTCGTTGAAGAATATACTATTATTTTTTATTTCGATGTTTCGGTAGCGTTGTCAAATTTTTGTTGTTGTGTCAGATAGGGACCAAAACTTATTTCACTACTTGTTAATCTTTACAACGGTAGCTGGAACGCTACCGAAACGTCGAAATAAAAAATAAAAAACATTATTGTGGTTTGATTCCCAAAAAAATAAGAAAAAAATAAGCAGATTGTAGAATTAAAACATCATCATTATTATTACCAACTTCAAAACATTCGAGGTCGTCAGCAAATAACAAAGTCTTGCTTTCTTGTCATTGATAAATAAGTTCAATAATAATGGGGTACTGCAGAAGTTAATGGAAAAGTATGAGAATAGTAATGAATGAATTTGCAAACTATTCGTTAGATATAGATAGCTATAGTCAAATGCAGTCTTATCATGCAGGTCATACGATTCAACAAAGACATACTCACCGTTTCTGTTTTCTTTTATTGCGTTTAATCATAACTTCCAAATAAAATCCGTAAGTTGAATAAGACAGATTTATGCAATTTTGACGGGAGAAAAAAGGATATGTATTTAGTTGTCACCGATTCTAAAAAGTCTTTCACCAGCAAATTTCCTTTATTTTGCATCCTCAAGCAAAAAAAATGGTACTGATCTGATCGATTATTTCGAGAATGAATGAAAAAGTGGAAATTCGTCAACCAGCGTACAGGAAACATCAACCATAATTATTTTCTCCGAGTATATTAGTAATCTCACATTTTGGTAACCTCTGTGTCTTCTGATTTGATACATATGGTTAGTGATCTTTGAACTCGCACGATAAGAGGGCTTTTGACTATACTAAACATTGAAATACAAAACCATCCACATCATATAAACCAAGTTTTTGTTAAATTTTTATTTTAATTAAAGTATTATTTTTGGAAAGCTTCTTTGTGATAGGTTACTCGAACTACCATAAGCGCTGACGTCAAAACATTTGACACTTGCTCAAAAATATGCAGATTAAAGTCTCATTCATCGTTCATCATCCATAGAATTTCATAAATGTCCCCCCTTCATCCGTTTCAAAGATACTTTCCAGCAAAATATAATTGTTTTGTTTTTCAAAAAAAATGCAATACCTATCGTGAATATTAGATCAAATTTCTATTTTGATTCCGTATACGATGGAGATCGAACCCATCGAAATGGAAAATTAGATTTCCAAATGTTTACACAATTGAACCATCGCCGAGCGGTAGTAAGTTTCATTCCTTTTCGAAATAACCGACTGGAAATAATTTTTAATTTCTATTTGTAAAAATAATAACGTAGCATCTAGGTATGTAGGGAATTTATATTCGCCCGGTTATTGTATATTTTCCATGGTCGTTCTTCCAGAATGTAACTACAAACTTTCGGAAAGTTTCAAGTTTTCGGGATTCCTCTCGAACTTAAGATGTTAACTTTCATCTCGTATATAGATCCTGTTTGGAATGTATCGAGTCGAGCAAATAAAAGAGCAATATATCTTTCGATATAAAGTTATTAAAATGTTACCTGAATAGTATGGTAGATATAAGGATCAAGGAAAGCGGATTAAATGGTAAGTCTAACGATTTTTGTTACTCCAAGATTAAAGGTTGTTCCAACTGATGTTTGTACGCAGATATAATTGCTACGCCAGACGTTATTTCCAAGTATATTTTTTCGTTCAAAATAGAACTAGACAAAATTTTTAAATATCAATAATTTGCTATAAAACACAAGTATATATTGCCTGATAATGTGTCACAAACAGATACCAGGGCATACCTACTGGAATAAAAGGAAATAAAATAGCAGATGAACTAGCAAAAGAAGGGACTGAAACACTCTTTTGGGGTCCGGAATCCTTTTGCGGTAATAGCTCCAATGTAGTATTGGAAGAAATAGGCAAAGCCTAGTATGGCTTAGACAACCCGTTGAGATCTAATAAACGCTCAAGTCAAAGTAAAACTGCACTAAGAGTTTTAACAGGGATCCTATCGGGACATTGTCGCCTAAATGGGCACCTTCATTCATTCAAACGCTTGGGTTGGGCTTAACAGCCAAGGCACTTGAACTGAGTTTTGTACCATTTCCCATGCTATTGTAATGTGATTGTTATGGGGTGCCATCATCGCCTCCGCCCTTACAAAAAGTTCCAAAGGAGGAAGTCCAACAAGGGCTTCCATTGATGCCGTCCCTGTGCTGTTCATTGCCCCAGTAATGCCAAGGAGGGCTTGTCTTTGGATTGCAGTTAATATGTTCACTGCTGAGGACAGTTTTGTCCTCCTCTACCAGACTATTGTTCCCTAGGTGATATTTGCTCTTATCACAGTAGTGTAAAGCCAGTGAACCACCTCAGGTCGTAGTCCCCAGGTTGTGCCCATTACTCTTTTGCATTGCCAGAAAAGCCTGGGTATGGGTATATACAACACTTACTGCCTGCCTGAATCTACAGCCAGTTCATGTAAACACCAGACAAGCCATTTTAGACACCAGCAGACGTGGTCTCAATATAATTACGAGTGCAGAATAGTTATTTTCCTAGCTAGTGCGGAAAGTGACACTTTCCCGCACGCGACTGCAGTTGACCCGAACGACGCGGAGCGGAGTTCGGGCAAGCGGTCAAGGGCGGGAAAAACACTTTACGCATGAGTTAGGAATATTGTTTTTTCTACGACCGTATATACAAAAAAAGTATACCAACCAATTTTTAAAAGTTATTTTATTTCAACATACATATACAAAACTTTCACCAAAAACTATTAATTATCATAAATATAAATATTAAAAACACAATTTGTTGAATTCTGTAAATTACTTAAAATTGCCGGTCCAATGGAGTTATTCTAAGTAGATGACGTCGATGATGATGGCATCGGTTCCAGGTAACATAAAGATGAAGATGAAGGTGATGGCAACGGTTTTAAGTCATTTGTAGATGAAATAATTTTATTCGATATACAATATTTCTCTTATATCAAACCCGGGTGGTTTGATAGTTGTTTTGTGACACTAGTTTAAAGAATGTACAGGGTTATATCAAAATATCTTCATTATTTTATATTTTCAAAAAATTTAAAATGCAAAAAAAGCTAAAAAAGATATAGATTTTTTTGATGGACTATTTCGTAAATATTTATTCACCTGTTGTAACAATAGTTATAAGTAAAACGAAGTAAAACACTATCTAATAAGGTCAAAATTTGCATAATTTTACTTTCCCGCACTAGTGCGGGAAAGTGACACTTTCAAAACTAAAATGCGAGTGGGAAAGTGGGTTACAACGCACGGTCGTAGAAAAAATATTTTTTTCTAGTAGCGCGTGGAAAAGTCCACTTTTCCGCACTTGTCAAGTTTTTGGTGAGTATACTGACATTTGAATATTTAAAATATATATTTGTAGGATTGTATAGCTCACCAAAGGACTGAAAAATTAATAAATTTATTATAATTCTGCTATAATTTTTAATAAAAAAAAAATTATTTTTCAATCATTTTTCAATGGCTCTGGTATAAGCCTCATCAAATGAATGTCAAATAATAATAATTAATTTGTTGATATGTATTTAATAAGAAATGTTTCTTTATGTTAACTTTTGGGGTTTTTTCCTCAACTAACACGTGCGTAAAGTGACTTTTTCGCACGCGATTGCTGGCCGATCTCGCTAAAGCGTCGTTCGGCCATCTGCAATAGCGTGCGGAAAATTATCACTTATCCGCACTAGTTAGGTAACCTACTATTGAAATGTTTATAATATTGTTACATCGGACCTGTACTGAGGATATGTAGATGACCATGAAGAAGAAGACATACTGAACACAAAACTCCAATCTCGAATACTTCATAATGAAAGATTCTGATTGGTGACTACAAATGAATGCAAAGGTCAAAGTAAAACTGTACTAAAAGTTTCAACAGGGATCCTAACAGGAGATTGCCGCCTGAACGGGCACCTGAAAAAGCTCAAACTAGTAGAGGAAAAAGAATGTAGAATCTGTAGCATGGAAGAAGAAGCCTCCATTCACATAATTGCGAATTGCACAGCAATTCAGAATCCTGGGGCACACCTAGGAATCTACTTGATAGAATTGAGACGTTAAAGCCTGTAGATATCCTAAAATTCCTCCGGGAAGTAGGATTAAGAGAGCTAGTCCCTGAGACTTTCCTCAGGAAATAAGTAGTAGTAAGGAGGTAAAATTGATCTTTTAGGTGTCAGTTAATGCCACCCCAATATACATACATACATAGGGCCAGATAAGCTCAGCTTAGTTTAGAATCGAAAGCTCATTAAACCAGAAAAACTTTTCTTTATGAATGACATTTTCTAAGTTGATTTCACAAACATAGTAAAACTTACAATGGTACTAGGATTGACAATGCTGTTATCATGTAGGTACTACCATCTGAAAGGGACCACAATAGGAGAACTAGCCAATCTTAACAGTAATTTTAAATCAATTTTTTAAAACAACTAAAATTTTCATAAAAATCGTCCTGGACATAGACGAATTCACATTTTCAAATCGATGAATTGAACACTGCAACCTTGCAGCACGGATTCTATCACACGTAATTAAACAATAACGCTCCATTTTATCTTTTAAAAACAGAAGCTTTGTTAACATTTTCCATCTTGATTCAATTAACAGTATTTTAATTGCCTTTGCCTTTTTAGGTGAAACAAAGCGTAAACAGACAAAATTGATTTCAAAGGACCCCAAAATATGTTCTGTTCTACGTATACATGTAGATCATAAGAATGTCGATTGATCAGTTCATTGAATATACATTATGCGCAGAAAAGCGGAATAATTTAACGATGTACATGCCAGTCGCCCCCGACCGACCGTATTGTCCATAGTAAGACCACACACTGTATAATAAATGCTCCTTTTGCTTCAACAGCTCAACGTAAACGTAGGTAAGCGATATCGTTTGTATTGTAAACACGCTCTGTATGGAAGTTGAGTTAAATCATATCGGAATTCGTTGTCATAAAAATAATTATCGAATAACACTGGACAGCAAGGAAAACTCACACTCACTACAAACTGACAGACATGTGGTGAAGAATATTATTAATGAACGAGCGGAATAAAGTTCATTTTCTACGTTGCCACCAATCGCAGTGACTTGTTGCTGGGACAAATCGCTGCGAGAAAAAGTACAATCAGCATATCGATAGTTTGTTACTGCGACTCATCCAGGCATAGGGGAAACGTAACGTGTTGCCAACTTGTTTGACAGTGACAGCAATGTCAGAGCGGAGCAGCCAATAGAAATTTTGGGTTGGTGCGACAAAATCCACCAGAAAAGTTACCAAGTAGAAAATAGAGCAAGTTCTAATTCGCGCCCAACGAAAAAAAACGCCAAGCTGCATGCAATTTTTTCGAGCTGCAGCGTCAACTCTCACCTTGGAAAATGGACTTTACGTACGAGGCTTATAAATGTCTTCACTGCCGTGGTTTATATACAATTTTTTCCACTTCTAGCCAAATGTAAGACGAAAATTTAAAAAAATTGTATTCATCTATTGATGACGCTTTACTAAAATGACAACTTATTTGCAGGAAACTGTGAATAAAGTAAATAAGTAGGATTTATTTATAAATATTACATATTTCGCAGTTTCTAACACATAAACGCCGCACTTATTCCATTAAAACGAATACAATTCAATGTTACATCGTTGAGATCCACTTATGTGCTACTTTTAAATTTAGTTAATTTAATGAGCTTACAGCGTTTGTTATTAAAAATATCTTTAAAAATTATTCAATAGCATTCTTTCCAAGTCTAGTGATGGTATTGAGATCTCATATTTGTACACTTTTAGGTTTTATTCTTTGTTAATAATGATTGCCTGTTATTTATTTTCATTTATTTTTATTGTTTACCCAGTAGGAAAAGCCTAACATTCCTGGACGACTGTGGTTCTAATACTAAAGCCTATAATTATCTCATACACAAAAACAACAATTTGACTTTTTGTATATTTACAGCACAACTAAATTTTATATAAAATACATTGCTTTGTAATATTTTTTCGATAAGCACCAAGTATACCCATATACCAGTGTCTATGGTACGTGAATAGTATATTATTAAACGAGCAGTTTATGATAGCCATAATTCACGATGGGTGACGTTTGCGTCACGAGCCGCAGGCGAGGGGCGCAAGTCACCCAAGTGAATTATGGCCATAAATTGCGAGTAGAATACTATACTTTGTCCACGACACTTAATTTATTTATTAATAAATAAAAGTCAGTAGCGATTTGGCATATTACTAACCTCAAAATGTTGCTACTTCAAATAATTTGACATATATAGAGATGGGCGATACTGTAGTAAGTATCAATACAACGTACCGTTATAAATATATTGTTTTGAAATACTTAATATTAGAAAATATCGTTATGAAAAGTATCAATACTAAAAATTATAATATTTTATAGATACGATATATGTCAGAAACAAATTTCCTGAACAAAATACACAGATTTAATAGTTTATTTCATATTGTACCCCCATCTCTAGTCGTGAATTATGTACCATAATACACTATAGTGTATTATGAACCATAATTCACGACAGTTGATATATGGGTACCATATACCTTTAGTTAGGAGGTAAAATATTGACTTATTATTAGGTGGTCGTGGACAAAATATCTAAAAGCTTCAAAGAATTCCCAAAAATGTTTTATTAAACTATTATGATAAATACATTTTTAATATCCTAATTTTGTGTTAACCTGCAAAATGTGAAAACGTTACGCTACTGATTTGAAGTCAAATATCAATGTTTACAATATGGTGCTGGTTTTGACAACAAGTTCTCGTATACGTCTGCAACTTCAAGTGGCCTCTTATTATGTGAAACGGAATCTATATTCTATACAGTGTTAATTTTATATTTGCCATTACCTTTTCAAGAAAAATTGGTACATATGCTACAGCTCCAGAGGCTGCTGATTTTGCGCTATCGTTTGCTGCTTCATTGCCTTCAAGTCCAACGTGACTTGGATCCATATAAAATAATTAACATATTTGTCTGTTGCAGTAATGTGAGAAACAGGTTCCAGTATTTGCTTTAACAGAATATTCTCAGTTAATGGATTTTTAAAAGCATCGAAAGATCTCAAAGAATCTGTACATATGAGCCACTTTTTCTTTGATTCATTGATATTTAGACTATAGTGACTACCATAGGGTGTACAGTTCTGTTGTGTATACACTACAAATTGGGCTTAGTGTCCAAATGTGTGACCCATTATTATATACGAAAGCAGAACCGACACCTGAGATGGTTTTTGATCCGTCGTTATACTTACATGGTAGTCCAGCCGTTATATTTATGCCTTTCTTGAGGTAGAAGGTAGAAGTGCTCGATATGTTGAACCAGTAGTCGCTTCTTTGACCATTGTGATAGTGGGTGTTTTTAAAGCAGGGTGGAATATTCAGAGTATCTTTTAAAATAATATCCATGACAATATTATGTTTTTCCACTAGTTCGGCAAAGCGTACGTGATCGTGCCGGTTTTGAACTTGACGGTTTGTAGCGAAATTCGTTGTATTGTTTGATCCTTATATTGGTTAATGTGCCTAACTAGTGGTACTTCTTGCAAAAATAAATTAGGCTTTGCATTTCTCTTCGTAAATGAAGGGGCATGATGGAAGTGTCTACTTCTAATGCAGCAATCGGAATGGTTAGACGTACTCCCATAGCCAATCGTAAGGCTACATTTTGTATTTTATTTAACACCTTCAATTTTGATGGTCTTGCATAGCCGTACACCGCACTAGGGTAATCAATTTTTGATAAAATTAGAGTTATGTACATAATTAGTAATATTTCTCTGTTAACACTCCATTTTTTTACAGAAATAAATACATCTCATTATATTAAAAGGGTTTATATTTTATGTATAATATTATAAATAATATTTTCCACTACTAGCTGTGAAGTTGACAATTATTGCTACTTCTAGCGAACTGGGAATTTCTTTATTAGTGGTTAATAATTTTTTCTATTATTAACCTAGGTCAATAATGGACTAATTAAAATATTTTGATAATTCAGGGATAGTATAGTTCAACAAAAACTTGTGCAACATAATTTTGTAAACCCAGGAGATTGTCTGCTGCTTGAAATTACCTATCAAGGAAAAATTAGTTAATTCAAATGCCATCAGTTTAAAATTCGCGCTCAACCAAAAATGACTGATGACATAACGAGTACGTTCATGGCTATGATCCGAAAGTAAATAACTGTAACCACGGTTAACCGCTTCGGTTGACAGATAAAACTGAAAAATCTAGTTGTATTCGGCACACAAAACCGGTAAAAGTAGGAAACGGAAATATAACCTTAAATACATTCCCCAAAGCGACACCGAGACACACTTCAAAAAGTAATTTTTTGAATATTTGAGTCGTTTTTAAACATGGACAATCAGGCTGCTTTCGTTTTTTACTTTTATTCGTATTATGATTCGTTTATATGTTTTATTTTTCTCTTCGATGGTGGAATAATCAGCTAACAAAAATAATAATGCATGTCGCGTGACAGCGATGACAGTCGAAACCAAAACAGTTCATTAACCATATTTCAGGAAAACGTGTTCCAAAAATAACCAGATTTTCAGCAACCACTACTTTTTGGTTACTTTCAGGACGGTAAACCGCAAACCAGTTTCGGGTCCGGTCACTTGAGCGAACGTTGTAGAAATCCTCTCAGGTATATTCATTCCCACTAAAAGGGTACTGGTCACTTGAGCGAAAACGAGGGATTAAAATTTAATGAATAGTTGAAAATTTTCTAAGAAAACAGAACAATCAAGTAGGTACTTATTTTAAACAAATCTCTTCGTTTGAAGGCATATAAATATCAGTGCACCTTAACACAATAATTTAAATATTGGTTTGAACAGCAAACAGTGAAAATGGAAGTGATGTTGAGTGTCCGTGGCAAAAAATTAATAATCGTCGATAAATATACTTTTCGAAAAGAAAGGGAGACTGTAATAGGTGTTTCGTACAGGTATGTCATTGTTGATTTCTAAATTCTATTGGAGAAAAAAAATAGTCATAATCATTCACAATCGAGCAATATTGATGTGAAGGTAAATTGAATTTTAAATTTCTAAATTTATTTTTAACTAATTTTTTGTTCATAGAAATTGCAAAACGGAATAAAACGTAAGGCCGTCGATGATTTATCAGAGCGCCCTTCGAAAATTTTAAGTTCTGGCATCAAAGAAGAAGGTCCTGACTTCAATATCACAATGAAAGATCTCGAGAATATCAAAAAGAGCATGTATAGAGCCAGAAGAAAGGTTTTGCCTTCTTTACCAAGGTCTGTAGAAGAAGTTCATGATGTCCTGCAAAACTATTCTTGCGAAACAAACAAAAATGAAGAATTTTTAATTATTAATGATAAGAAAGTACATATCATCATATTTTCATGCATGACAAACTTGAAATATTTGTGTTCACAGAACAAAATTTATGTTGATGGAACTTTCAATTACTGCACCAAGTTTTTTACTCAACTCTTCACGATTCACACTGTAGAAAATGGGAACTACATTCCTTTGGTTTTTATATTATTACAAGATAAAAAAGCTGAGACCTATTTTCAAGCTTTTCAATTATTGAAATCACATTGTGCATCAAACAATTTGTTATTTAATCCCAACGAAATTGTTTGCGACTATGAAAAAGGTATTCATTTAGCTGCGAGAAATAATTGGCCTGAAATTAAAATAATTGGATGTAGGTTCCACTTAACTCAAGCATGGTACAGAAAAGTACAAAATTTGGGATTAGTGGCGGAATACAAAAATGATAACTCTGAAATAGGAAAATGGCTGAAATGGACATTTGGATTATTATATTTAGATTCATTTGACGTTGGAGATTGTTTCGTAGAAGATTTAATGTCCATTATGCCGAATGACGAAAGACTCACCAAATACGTAGATTACTTGGTAGACACTTTTATATCAGAAGAGGCAATGTTTCATTCCTCAATTTGGGCTCTTTGTAGTAGTTCTACTGAGCGAACAACTAATGCATGCGAGTCTTTTCATAGCCACTTTAATTCAAGTTTTTATAACTCGCATCCCGATATATTTAAATTCGTTGAAATATTGAAAAACGTACAACTGCACACCTATATCAAAATATATAGTGTTAATCAGACGAATAATAAAAGAAGAAAATATATTGATCGAGAAAAATATTTGAAAAACTCAATTGATTTATATAAACAAAATAGAATAACTAGGTTAAATTTCATAAAAATTGTAAGCCATTATTATAATAAATAGATTTTATATTATCAATTGACCTTTTCTTTCATTTTCTAACACAGGTAAAATTTTACCTCTTCGCTTGACTGACCCAACATCGAAAATAAATTTTCGCTCAACTGTCCTGTATTATTAGAGAAGCCATGTTGATTTCTGAGAATTTTCGCTCAAGTGTCCAGCGCCCACCAGTTTCGGACCATAGCATAAATATATCGCAAACTGACAGTGTACTTGTCAGTCAGACGACGGGGTAAACGCTTCTCCTGGTGCGTTTGTGAATTATTTTTAATTGTTGTCTTAAATTTGGCTAGTAGTGGAAAAAATTGTATATACTAATGGTTGTGAAGACGTTTACCTATAAACCTCGCACCATATTCCCCATATTCAGGGCAAAGCCACTCCCGAAATAATGTTGGTGCTCGGTCAATAATAATAGTCTCCACCACCTTGGTGTACAATATACTATTCAAATCCGTATGAATCATTATTGAAAGTTTGTAGTCTTGGAAGAAAGAAATTTTCAGATTTTATCCATCGCCATTCTTACAAACCTTATGCTCGTATTTTATAAAAGAGATATTTAATCGCAAAACGGAAACTTTTAAAACAATATTATACGAGGAGAATATCGGAGAACCCCTGTTTTTGGCTTCGACGAAAACTTTTGTCATTTTCAACTCGCAATAACGAAGTGTGAAACGATAAACCCAACTAGTTCGCATACAATACTTATAGAACTATGTGTAAAGATAAGAGTTATGACTGTTTCATATAAATTCTGGTTAAATTCAGATGGTTTCTTAGACAGTAGATAACACTTGAATACAATATTCCTCTTTTCCAACGTATTCGTGCACACTTTTGAACATTGTACGCAATTTGAATATAAAACTACATTTTAAATATATAATATAGTATGAATTCATTAAAACTAGATATAACTAAGGAGAACAGATTTGTACAATGTACAGGATCGATGTTAAAAAAGTGTCTAACAGAAGCAGAAAATAACACATGGAGACTAGATGGCGCGACCGACTTAACCTAGCTTTTATAAAAATTCAAAATTTATTTAACCATTTGGGGTTATTGCAAATTATAGTATAATATTAGATAGTTGCAACAAATATGAAGAGAGGTTTGAAAAAAACTAGTATGTATATGTGTACCATCAAAACACAATAAACTAATATCATTGAATGAATACATGAATTTAGAGATAAAAAAGGCTGAAGGTTAAAAATAATACTAAAATTTATAACATAAGGCAACAATTCACGGCAAAGTGTAACAAGTGTATAACACATTGCATAGTTGCAAGATCTTGTTATTTCGCGCCATCTAAACTCGGTTTATTGATAACTATGATGCTTAGACCGATGTAGTTGATTGATAATAAATACATCAATCTGTCACGGTCTAAACATCAATTATCATTAAACATTAAACCGAGTTTAGGTGTTTGATTCAACGCGCCCTTATAGGGCATGTCTACCAACTGTCAAGTCGACACTAATGATAGTCGTTCTGAGGATAAACATTAATTTGGATAGATTGTTTTGTTTTTTATGGATTTTAATGATCCTTTTTATTATAAATAGTCATATATAGCTTTTAAATTACCTAAGCAATTAAAACAAGTCGAAAAAACAACTGAATCAAAATTAAATAGCTATTAGCAGCTACGTGTTGTGCAGAAAACGCTTCACTTTTTGTTGGCCATACTAACCTTAAACTGAACTCCTCTATTGGGTAGATTGTCTATGATCATAGAAATATTGTTTCTTTATCCAGCATGGCGATTAACAACCAAAATATTTTCATGCTCAATATTGTTTATCTTTTTGAACTAAATATGATTTTTATACCCCTAATTTTACCAGCTTGTATGCTTAGCCTAACCAAATTCGTTTGTTAATAATTGGTGGTGCCTAATCTATGATTTTCATATACGGAAAAACAATGCATATAATTTTCTTTTTGCTTACACCTAGTTTGCATTGTCAAATTTCATTTCCCGGTATAAGTAGGAGGTGTGCATTTGAACAGGCATATTTGGTTGCCTACCTATTACTATTATATTTCTAATTATTGACCTCTCTATCTTATTGTATTCTATGATTTATATACCTCTAAGAAAAGTAACTTTCCAGTAGATGGCAGCATCGAACAATATTTAATTGAGTGATCTCTCTATCTTATCGTATTGACAATTGACATTTCTGGAAATTGTTATATCTAATATCTATGCATGATTTAGGGTCTTTGCGTCGAATCCGGATTGTCAAAGACTGTCTGTGATGCTTGTGAGACATAATGAAAGAAAATAATGTGAAGGTAGGTAGAGGCCATAGAGAAATAATAATGAGAGTTCCTTGAAAATTAACCAAGATAAGGTTATTTTTTAAGAAACTGACAGTCTATACTTTTATAAATGTGGCAACTTCGGTAAAGGGAGCTACACAAAATACCTTTTAGCTCTTCTTCATTTTGTGAGAAACAAATGAAGGTAAAGTATCCCCTCGAATATACAATAAAATATTTATTCTCTGTAAGCCAGGTAAATTATCCCCTGATAAGAAAAAGAAGAAGAAAAGAAGAGATATTTCTGTCTTTTCTTCTTTCCGTGAATCACAGCAACAAATGAAGGTAAAGTATCCCCTCGAATATACAATAAAATATTTCTTCTTTGTAAGCCAGGTAAATTATCCCCTGTTTAAGAAAAAGAAGATATTCCTCTCTTTTCTTCTTTCCGTGAATCACAGCAACAAACGAAGGTAAAATATCCCTTATAATTCAAATTTGTTTTGTCGATATATAAACCGCTCGCCAAAATTATACTGAAAATAGAATTTACAATAATTATTTTCGTCTAAATTCGTGAAATACCATAAAAAAATTATTTATAAATTATTTTGGAGATTTTCTACTTTCCCCGTATACTATAAATATTAAAAAAAAATAGAAAAATGTTTTTTAAATTAATCTATCCTTATATTTTCCAGCAGGGCGGCCAGTGTATATCACATCGATGACTAAGACTTGTTTATGTTGATTAGCGTGACTAATGAATAAATTTTAAATCTCGCTTTCAGTATCGAATTAATTTTTGAAACGGATACGGTCGTGTCGGGAATGTATATTCGTGATTTACGGGAATATGAGAGTATACGGGAGTGTGTGTATTCACGTTATTGAAACTATGTGTGTGTTTTCGAAATTTTCGGGAGTGTGTGTTCGAAATTATTTACGGTAGTGAGACTGTGTGTTTTCGAAATTTTCGGTAGTAAACCAAAGTGTACTTCCAATTTTTGGCCATGATTTCCAAGGATTATTGTTCTACATAAAGGTAAGTCTTTATATTATTATCTGGTAGTTACTATAGGACTAAATAAATTCTCTATTTCTTAATTTTCCATATATTTTTTTCAAAAGACATAGGTTGCTGTTTTCTATATTTTATGAAAATAATATTCTTTTTTTACTAGCAATAAATGCATACAGTGTTTTTAAAAAGATTTTTAAAATAATTTTGATCTTTCAAGAATAATTTTTATACAAAAAGTTTAACTGGTTCAAAATTTATCAAAAAAATTGAGCACCTGCTAATTTGGAAATACTTTAAAAGATTCATCCATAGAATAAGTTATATATTTTCAAATATTTTTACTTATTGCTTAGTGGGGTACTTATTTTATAAGATTTATTCTGTATTTACTTATTTTCCAAAAACATATGGTAGCTTTGTTATTTCCTATATTTTTTCAATGTATTATCCTCTCTTTATTTCCCTTTATCACTACTACTATTAATAATAAATAAATACAGTGTTTTTTGAAATATTTTGGATCTTTTAAGAATAACCAATTCAAAATTTATCGACAAATTGAGTACCTGCTAATTTTTAAATAGTTTTAAACATTCATTAATAGAATGAGTTATATACTTTCCAAATCTTTTCACTTATTGTGAAGTTGGGTATATACTTATTTTATAAAATTTATTCTGTATTTACTTATTTTCCAAAAACATATGGTAGCTTTGTTATATCCTATATTTTTTCAATGTATTATCCTCCCTTTATTTCCCACTACTACTACTACTATTAATAATGAATAAATAAAGCGCGATTTTGAAATATTTTGGATCTTTTAGGAATAATTTGTATACAAAAATTTGACCAATTCAAAATTTATCAACAAATTGAGTACCTGCTAATTTTGAAATAGTTTAAAGCATTCATCAATAGAATAGGATATATATTTTCCAAATATTTTTAATTATTGTTAAGTTGGATACTTATTTTATAAAATTTATTCTGTATTTACTTACATATTTTCCAAATACATATGGTAGCTTTGTTATTTCCTATATTTTTTCAATGTATTATCCTCCCTTTAATATTTCCCACTACTATACTACTACTATAAATAATGAGTAAATACAGTGTTTTTAAAATATTTTGGATCTTTTAGGAATAATTTTTATACAAAAATTTGACCAATTCAAAATTTATCAACAAATTGAGTACCTGCTAATTGTGAAATAGTTTAAAGCATTCATCAATAGAATAGGTTATATATTTTTCAAATATTTTTAATTATTGTTAAGTTGGATACTTACTTTATAAAATTTATTCTGTATTTAATTATTTCCCAAAAACATATGGTAGCTTTGTTATTTCCTATATTTTTCAATGTATTATCCTTCCTTTATTTCCCACTATTACAACTACTTTTAATAAATAAATAAATAAATATAGTGTTTTTGAAATATTTTGGATCTTTTATGAATAATTTGTATACAAAAATTTGACAAATTCAAAATTTATCAACAAATTGGGTACCAGCTAATTTTGAAATAGTTTAAAGCATTCATCAATAGAATAGGTTTTATATTTTCCAAATATTTTTAATTATTGTTAAGTTGGATACTTATTTTATAAAATGTATTCTGTATTTACTTATTTTCCAAAAGACATATGGTAGCTTTGTTATTTCCTACTACTACTACTACTATTAATAATGAATGAATACAGTGTTTTTAAAAAATTTTGGATCTTCTAAAAATAATTTGTATACAAACATTTGACCAATTAAAAATTATCAACAAATTGAGTACCTGCTAATTTTGAAATAGTTTAAAATATTCATCAATAGAATAAGATATACTTTCCAAATCCTTTTACTTATTGTTAAGTTGGGTATTTATTTTATGAAATTTATTCTGTATTTACTTATTTCCCAAAAACATATGGTAGCTTTGTTATTTCCTATATTTATTCAATGTATTATCCTCCCTTTATTTCCCACTAATACTACTCCTATTGATAATGAATACAGTGTTTTTAAAATATTTTGGATCTTTTAGGAATAATTTTTATACAAAAAGTTCAACTGATTAAAAATGTATCAACAAATTGAGTACTTACCTCTTAATTTTGAAATAGTTTAAAACTTTCATCAATATAGTAAGTTATATACTGCATGTAAATAAATGCTTACTGCTAATAATTTATATATAAAAACTTGGAATATTGTTAAAAATTATTAAGAATTTAAAACAGTTTACAAACTCAATTTTCGAAAGACATGAGTAAGCTATATTGTTCTCCATAATTTCCAAATTATTATTACTTCTCTATAACCCTTCTGCCAGAAAACATAGGTAAGTTCACATTTTGGTGAAAATATTATTGAAAATGTATAGGTATCTACCTACATGTAAATATGGTGTTGATATTTGATATACCATTTTTAAAACTCTAACTTTGGATTTATTTGATCATGTATATATATTTAAATCCTACACTTTGCCAGTAAAGGTAAACTTCTGGATGGTTGCAGCCAGACAAGTACATCCTATAATCAGCCGGTGGGGAATATTTTCTGTCGGTTGTCGATGTTTTGACCGATTGATTATATTTTCTACTGGCTGGGGTCATCTTCCAGCCACGGGGGACACATTTCCATCTAGGAGGGGTAATTTTCAGCATCAAGCAATTGTCCTTTCTTTTTTTCACAAATTGGTTATTTTTTCAAAAGACATAAGCTATGTCGTTCCTCTTTTTTCTAAATATTTTCCTTCCTTACTTTCGCGAGTTGGTTATTTTTTCAAAAGACATAGGTAAGCTATGTCGTTCCTCATTTTTCTAAATATTCTCCTCCCTTTCTTTCGCAAGTTGGTTATTTTTTCAAAAGACATAGGTAAGCTATTATGTCGCTCCGCATTTTTCTAAATATTATTCTGCATTTCTTTCACAAGTTGGTTCTTTTTTCAACAGACATTCCTAGACTTTTTTATTTTACCTGTTAAGTACGTCACATGTTCAAACTGAGTGGTTAGCGATTGACTTTTTCCTCTGTTTTTCCTGCACGGATGCACGTAGTACCACACTGTGGTATAGTGCTCGTTCCTTAGGTTGTCGGTAAGCCTCGTTTCCAAAGCGAGCAGTCAACCGGATAGGGCGAGTGCGCTTAAGTGTTTTCCGTTTGTCGAATGGGTATGGAATGGGATGACAAGCTGGGGAAATAGTTGCCCAGTATGGGCTATCAAAATATCGTAGAAGCTAAATCAGTTACATGTAAAATGGCTACTTTATTTTCATACTTTTGTTTTACGAGTTGGTTGTTTTTCCAAAAGACATAGGTAAGCTATGTCGCTCCTCATTTTTCTAAATATTGTCCTCCATTTCTTTTAAGAGTTGGTTATTTTTTCAAAAGACATAGGTAAGCTATGTCGCTCCTCATTTTTCTAACTATTGTCCTCCATTTCTTTCAAGAGTTGGTTATTTTTTCAAAAGACATAGGTAAGCTATGTCGCTCCTCATTTTTCTAACTATTGTCCTCCATTTCTTTCAAGAGTTAGTTATTTTTTTAAAATACATAGGTAAGCTATGTCGCTCCTCATTTTTCTAAATATTGTCCCCCATTTCTCTCAAGAGTTAGTTATTTTTTCAAAAGACATAGGTAAGCTATGTCGCTCCTCATTTTTCTAAATATTGTCCTCTATTTCTTCCAAGAGTTGGTTATTTTTTCAAAAGACATAGGTAGCCTAGGTCACTCCTTATTTTTCTAACTATTGTCCTCTCTTTCTTATATGAGTTGGTTATTTTCTCAAAAGACATGTCCTTCTTCATTTTTTTAAATATTATCCTGCCTTTCCTTCTCAATCTGGTTCTTTTTTCAACAGGCATTGGTAATGGATATTTTTTCCAGGACTTCCTTTTCAGCACACTAACATTTTCTTACAGGCTTCATAGATTTCGTCGAATTTTTAAAGAATTTTTTAATTTTGTTTGATTTTCTGTTTCAGAAATTTTTTTAGGTATTATAATAAAACTTATAAGCCTTATATTATTTGGTAAAGTATCCTTTGCATGTTTATTCTCTCAACTGCATGAGTTTGGTATTTGCATGCTCAAGCTTGAGTGTAGTAGGGGTTGGTAAAGTAGTGGTGATATTGGTAATTTGTGTTTAATGTTTTTGGTCAAAATATTGTAATAAATGTTAGTACCTAGATGTTAATATTTTGTTGTTATTCGACATACAATTGTTTAAAATTTATTTGTACCTGTTTGTATATTTTTAATACTGCACTTTGCTAGTAAAGACAAAACTTCTGGCAGGGTGCAGCCGGTAGAAAACATCCTGTAAGCCGGCGGGGAATATTTTCTGTCGGTCGTGGACTTTTTGACCGATTGATTATATTTTCTACTGGCTGGGGATATCTTCCAACCATGGAGGACAAGCATCCATCCACGAGGAGCAGCTTCCAGCCACAATTACTTATATTTGTTTATGCTTTGTCTTAGTATACTCTGATACCTTCAGTATTACCATAGAATATATAGTTGTACCTTTTTCAACAATTTCCATGGTCGCATATATCAAATATAATTGAGTTGTTGTTGTATTCATTTTGGCGCAGGCAGTAGAATTCAATGAGACCTCTGGCGGAAAAAATTGTAACTGGCGCAACGAGTAAAATAATTCGTTTTGCATTGCTTTTGTATTATATGCAAGTCAACGTAATTACCGTAAATTCATACTTTATTTATTCAATTTTGTGTCAGTGACAAGTTTAAAACTGTGTTTTCCTATTTAACTCAACTGTCATCGTTTCTGAGGTGATATTCTTATATAATCAGAGATATTATGGAAGAGGTTATGTTATTCTATTTTTTGTTTTCATTGCAGATCAAAGAAAAAATAAGTCGGAATTAAAGATTTAAAATATTACTCAATACAAACCTACCTTCCCTGCAACTTTGTATATATAATTATATCAAAAATGAATTAAAAACACGAAATCAGGCCCAAAACTAAACAGTTAATTGAACGTTTGTTGTACTTTTCACAAATATCAACCTATTACTCCAAAAATAAAAATATTAGGAGTCAAAATTTACTTTAACAACTCAAAATACTAAACCACAATCAAAGAAAAAGCAAAAGTTTTACAAAACACACTGAAAACAACTAAAACAGCAAAATAAAACCACTTAAATATCAAAGGGCTTATACGGCAGCTGATTTGTTTTACTCGTTGCTATGATGACATTGACATTTCAGAGCGACATCTATCGAATTCTACTTTTCCCATGTAATGAAAACCATAGATATAACTATTTCCAGAAATGTCAATTGTCAATACGATAGGAAAGAGAGGTCACTCATACAAATATTGTTCGATGCTCCCATTATAGAAAGTTACCTCTCTAATAGGTATGCAACCAAACATGCATTATTGCCTATTTAGTTGCATACATCTTTGTTGTTTATAGTTATACAACATGCTCAAATGAAATTATACTAGGCTATACAATTATTCATTCTATTTTAGAATTATGGGGAAAGATTCCACGTAGGGAGGGTTATAATATAACAGTTAAATTCACAATATTGCGAGACACAAATAAAATCATTGGAGTTAACTTTTATATCGAAACAATTGTCAATTTACTTGCAATTTACACATTTTTACAAATATATTGTGGAGTCATTTAAAAACAGTTAGTTTCATTTAAAACCATAAAATCATTGGAGATTTAGCAAAGATAAATTTTGTGAAAATTCAACTGAAGAAGTTCAGGTACAAAATTGTAATCTAATATGAGATGCACTTTTAATTAAACGAACTCGATTCACTTAGGTTTATTGTTATTTCTACTTCCTGGTAATGTTAGAATATCAATAATAATTATGTAGGTATACTTACCTACAGTCGAATTTTATTAAAACATGCAGTTCCTCAATTGTATTGTTCTAATATTTTCATATTCCAACAAAATAAACTTAGATTGACATGCTGTTGATTCTCCATTTTTTCTCATTACTTTTGCTTTTGCACTCTCTCTCTTGTTCAGGTTGTTCCACAATATCCACAATACCCCTGTCCAATAAAAGTGGTCCTCTAGTTTGTTTAAAATCTCTCTTATTTATTTCTCTATGGTGCCCCTTCTGGCCTTGTCTATGATAGCTGACAGCAAACAGAAATAAAAAAGAATGAGAGATACTTTATCATGTTATGT
>CAJUYH010003735.1:2158-30689 GCA_910591685.1 Galerucella tenella | reverse complement strand
ACCTTTTTTCTTCTACGTTTTGAAATTCTAAAAATTACTTCCTTTTATGTTTCAGACCGATCTGGGCCTGTCAGTCCTTGATTGGGATTGCTTCGCTCTGATTTCGTCGTCAGTTTGGAGAATTTTCAGTATAAATGGCCTCTTAGAGTTTTCATTTATGGTTTATTTGAAGGTTTCATTAATTTAAATGGATATTTACCATAGAATTTTAACAGGAACTTGTTGTAAAAAGTTAGTAACACTTTTTCACTATATATATTCACTTTTTACTTTATTGTGACTTAAATTTTAATTATTTTAACAACATAAAAAGAAATTTTCTTTTCAATTCTGTATCTCCTTTAGCTAAGCGACGCTTTCTTTCCCGTTTCTAATCAATAACAACGTAATTATCTTTTTTTTAATCAACAACCATGTCTCTTAGTTTTAAGTTTTTTTTATATCAGCTGACCAATCAAATTCATTTAATTATTTTTAATTTTTATTACTTGACTTGAATGTTTAATTTTATGTTCTTTTTTTAATATGAAAGTTTATTATGAATGTCTTTAAATACTTCATTTTAGTTTTTATCGTTTAATTCCAAAATTTTAAAAATTATTTGACATTTGTTTTTATTTCTGTTACTAGGTCCTTTCTTCCGTTCGAGTTGACAAATCTAAGTTCACTCTTAGTTAACTATGTTCATAAATATAATCTTTCCATCTTTACTAATGTCAGATTTTATAACCTAACTAATATTTTTTTATTTTTCAGGTTTTTTCTTTTTAGATTAATTTTAGCCAAGAAATTTTATAAAGCTTTTGAAGATTCTAAAATTATGTGGAAAGGATTTTAATAAATTAGAAAGAAGTTTGGTTTAAAGTTTAAATATATTTCAGGTGATTTGTTTATTTTTATTTTGTCAAGTTTAATTCAAATTTTAGTTAATTTTTTATTAGTTACATTATAAATTTCAAACTGTCTTCTCTAGTTTGATTTATTTTTCTTTGTTGATAAGAGAAATTTTCCTTTTTAAATAGTTTTCATTATTAAAATTTTATACTGAAATAACCCTTGTTTGGTGTATGTGTATATCAATACTCACCTATAATCATCCATACTATTAGAATCACGTTTTAAAATCGATCGTCTGGGTTCTTCGCTAAAAATAATGTCTTCCTTAACGTGTTCCTTAAATTCTATGTCAGGTATCCTAGTATTCTTCGTTTTATTAACAATCACTGATTTGCCTGTCGGTTCTATATTGTGGTCCATACCGAAATAGGCGGCGCATCTATGAACTAGCATTCGCTGATACGATGACATGGGCGGAAATTTGTAGTGCGTTTTACTGAAATTATTGATAATATTTCAAAATAACAAACACAATACAACTTGCGGAATACATAGCAATACAGATTCTTAGGAGACTACTGGATCGAAGAGGGGCATTTATTGAAACTGTAGCCTGCGAATATCCTAAAATTATTACAATACATTACAATATTTTTGAATGGAAATATAGTCGTGCGAAACCTTCTTTGCTTCTGGCTTTGTCCAGTACAGTTATTTAAACAAGGAAGCCTGACAGTCCATGGCAGTTGCTAGCAGTTAAATCCGCAAGAAATATCTTCGATGTTTCACTTCTGGTCGATGCCACTTTGAAAATATAAATCAGAACTTACTCACCTTTTATCTTTGGCAAGATTGACTAGTTCTTGTTCTATTCGAAGCATTAGTGCTCGATCTTTAGCGTTTCTATTCAGTGTCTCAGGAATGAATTGTTCTAGGTCTATACCGGTCGTATCTGTGTACAGCTCAGAACTACTATCTAAAAATTAATGAATGAATTTTAGTACAATTTAGTATGAGAGACTTGATTTGTTTTGGGATCGAAAAATGTTTTATACAAGTTTCAACCCCTACTACGTGGAATCTTACCATAATTATTAAATAAAAGCAGTAATTAACAAATTTCACAATAATAACACATCATACATTACTCGAGCAGTTCCATAAATTATATTTGCATCTTCAGGACAACAAATAATTAAAATTGTTATAAATTAGCAAATATGGTTTCAACTCGGAAAAGTGGCAATAGGCGTAAGATATCGATCTGCATAATGCAAATGCTAACTCAGGGTATTACAATAATTGGCCAAGAAATGTGATCTTGTGAAGTATTAAAGCACTTTCTTGAATTTTCCGTGTTTCACTATTAGATTCTTTTGATATTACGTTAGCTGAATCCTATAGGGGACGATGCCTCGCTTCCCAAGCACTTTAGCTGAACCAGAATTTTCTATCTTAGCTGTACTTTATGAGTACATTCATTCTGATTTCATATGTTTGTTGAATTATTATTGGAACTTTAGTTCTTTACGTCAGTTATGTTTGAGCGACCAGGGGTCGCGACGCAAAATATCTGACCGTTACGTTACGTTATGTTACGTTGCTTCGTTATGTGCCTTGCTTGCGTGCGTGTGCTCTCTCCTGAGTCTCTCTCTCGTTTACGAAGCAGCGATTCATATGCTTCGGCCGGGAATTCTACGAGTATTCTACCACTGAACCACCGATGCTATATTAAAATTCTATGCAAAGCTGGTATTGATACTGGATTGATCTTTTTTGTTTATTTACAGCATCGGTTGTCAGGACGGTAGGTTGTGTTTACTGGTTTCTAAGTTTAACACGTCGGTAAGTGATTTACTTACCGTTCAAACGTCGAAAAGTAATAAATAGCATAAAAACAATTTCATAAAAATGCAAAATATATTTTAAACTGATCGAGAAGTATAAATGTCACTTTTGACATTTCGTTCATTTCGAATAAATTGAAATTATTTTATTCGGAATTTATTTCAATACGATCGCGCAAAAAATGGTATAAGCATCTCGAACGTTAAGGGTAATTACAACGTTTGCATGTAGATTCCTCTCGTAAAATTGGACAAAATGATAGGAGCATTAAGGAGTCTAGCACATTTACTTTTCGAAATACAGGGTGTTGAAATTTTGAAAACTTGAATGTTTTAATTCGATAACTTTAAAATGGATGGATAAATTGATTTGACATTTGGCAGGTTGTTTTTAAATGTAAAATGTATTTTGATAGAAATAGTAGTTTATGCAACTAGTGTGGATGTGATGGCCATATCGCACGAGGACGAAGTATCGTTCAAGTGCGATATGGACAATCCACACGAGTCGAACAGCATATTTTTTCTACGACCCACTTAAGAAAAAATCTAGAAAATAAAAATTTCTATAAACTGTAATATAACTTCAATTTGAAAATTTAACAATTCAATTTTATGTTTACACTAATTTTTTGTGGTAAACGTACAGTTCTTGAATGTCCAATTTGTATAATGCTACGGTTTCCCTTTTTAAATATACGATGTTGATGATGAAGTAGATGTTGCCAGTCGGACTCCCTCATGAAGGGTACCGTACCATTATCTATAATTATGAATATTCTGCTAAATATTTCAAACGTCTACCTGTTGTCGTTATTAATATCAAGCAGAATAATTATTTAAAAATAAAATATTATTGGGTATTATTAATAAACGTTATGATCATTATGATTCAATTTTTTTTGGAACACATGTTTTTGGAAGAGTAGTACTACTACGTTTGATAGAATGATTGGACTCAAGATTTAAATACCTATTATATCTGTGTGTTATAGATATTTGCAGATAAACTTTTCGACAATGTACTCAAGATAATTTAATTTGTCTGAGAGTAACTTTGTACTAGAGGATTTTAGAAAAATATCATAATATTTGTAGCTTTAACAGGAAATAATGAAAACAATTCAATTATTTGTATAACACTTACCTCTAGATAAACATGGTGAATTTAATGAACTATCGAAGCTGCCTAAGGAAGAGCTTTGCTGTCTAAGTTTTCCTTTAGAATTAACTCTAGAAACCATCAAAGTGTTCGAACTCACCACCACCATGTTATTGTTAACATTGGTCAAATTATTGTTAATGTTTCTTTCTTGGTTCTTCACGCATTGTAGGCAGTTTTGATTTTGACATTCACACGAATTCCTTTTCTTAAAACTATGACTAGTTGGTTTCGATGAGTTTTTATTCGTGACTTTTGGACTAGACGTCTGTAATATAAATAAGCAATTTTAAAGGTATTCCACTTGACAGATATATTGATATACACACAAACTTGTTCTATAACAGTAACCTTTTCAAAATTTGTGTACGTTAAGTTGTCTTTGCTCTGACTGAAGAAGCCCTGAGGAAGTTGAATAGAAGAAAATGAAATAGTAGATGGAGTAGTAAAGAGGGGAACTGAAGCATCATCTCCAATGTAATATTGGAAGAAATAGACAACAATGAGGTGAAGTTATGATCTGCGTTAGGATAAAACCACTAAATATTCATAGCTTGTATGTCAATATTAAACCTTATTGGAACTTGATGTTATGATATCAAATAACAAATAACGAGTTGTACTGATCCTAGTTATATTTTTCACAAACATTTCGAAATATTATTTAGCATAATTTTGAATCCATACATCCTGATGTACTTAATTAAACTATATCATTAAATGACTAATGTGCATGGATCGATAATTGCATCTCGCATTTTCAATTAGTTTCATCGGATTTACAATGGAAACGGAGTAGCTGTAGCAGCAAAATCGATAGAACAAAACAGAAATATTCGGAATTATCGCATGATTTGTGAAAACGTGCAATTTTCAACAGATCTCAAATATAATTTGATGGCGTTTCGTCGAATACAATCAAAGGTTATAACATTTTGTTTGTTTGTTTGTTCCCAGTAATTGTCTGTCATCAGAGGATTAAATAATTATAGTAAATGTGACATTCATTCGCAGGTTTTAGTAAGTGTCCGTCTTCTGAACAGTAGATTTATATTAAAGTCGAGTTGTCTCTGGAAAGGGGTCAAAAGGCAGATACTCCATCAAGAAATTGAATCAACTATTGTAAGATTGGGCTTTTAATATGTGGAAATTTGACGGAAAAGACTACACAGAAGCGGCAGTTAAGAGTAACGAGCTGAAAGTTACTAATCTGCAAGTTCTAACATCTAAAGAGGAAAATGTAGGGTAATCGAATACAATATAACTATTAGTTCTATTTTTCTCTTTCGATGTAACAAATCTATTCCACAGTATACCTCCTGATGAAACTATCACTCTTGTTGATAACTTGCTTTCTTACAATAATACTAATCCCATAATTCAGTCTGATATTATAAATTTATTAAGGGTTTGTTTAAATCAAAATTATTTTCATTTCAACGGAAAGGTTTATAGCAGTAAAGAGGGTTTGATAATGGGCAACCCTCTCAATCCCCTATTATCAGAAATTTTCATGGATAATATAGAAAAGATAATTCATAAACACCCCCTTAGTAAAAAATTTGTTTACTGGCACCGATATATAGATGACATTTTAGCTTGCTTCACTGGTACTACAAGACAATTAGATAACTTCATTACTCACATTAACTCAATACATAAAAATATCAAATTTACAGTAGAAATTGAACAAAATAAGTCCATAAACTTTCTAGATCTTACAATTTCAAATATAAATAATAGACATGACTTTTCTATATTTCACAAACCATCACATACAGACATTACAATTCATAATAGTTCAGTCCACCCAATCAGTCATAAATTAGCAGCTTTCAATAGTATGATATATTATAGACTTTTAATAGTTCCATTGAATATTGACAATTACAATAAAAAACTAAATATAATAAAGCAAATAGCGGTTAATAATAATTACGATCCAAATTTAATTGACAACATCATAAATAAAAAGATACGAAAACATACTCTAGAACAAGTATTTCCTTCTGATAAAAACAAAAATAACCAATTTAAAAGCTTAACTTACTTTGGAATATTCCTTAAAAGCCCTTCGGCCAAACTGTCACACGACCTACTACGCCAAAGTCGAGAAACGACGAGGATAATAGTGGGAATGCTCACAGGGCACTGTAGGCTAAGGAAACATATGCACACAATTGGACTAGCAGAAGACAGCCTATGCAGGTTCTGCCAGGAAGAAGAAGAAACCGCGGAGCACGTACTTTGTGAGTGTGAAGGCCTAGCAAGGTTGCGGTTTCACTTATTCGGGGAAGAAAACCGAAGGCAGAGAGCTACGCAAAGGAGGCGGTAACCAGGCTATTAAGTCTAATAAAAAGAATAAAGCTGGATATCGAGCTCTAATATAGGGAGGACCACAATAGATCTGCAAAGGTCGCAGTGGGATAGGACAAAGAGCCACTCCAATTTTGATCTAATCTAATCTAATCTACTTTGGAATACCATCCTTAAAAATAAAATCATTTTTAGAAACTTTAGACTTGAATATTTGCTTCAAAACCGACAACAATTTATCCAAATTCATTAAAAACAACAAATCCAAATCTTCAAAACTAAATAAATCAGGAGTTTATAAATGAAAATGTGGTAATGACGAGTGTGATAAAATTTATATAGGTAGAACTTTTAGGAATTTTAAAACTAGAATTTCAGAACACGAACTAGTTATGACAACCAAAAATCAGATTCCAAATATTCAAATCGATTATTAGCAAACCAACACTCTTTCGATTCAAATTTTCAAATTTTGCATATAGAGCCTAAATCCTTCAAATTAAATCTTTTAGAAGCCCTAGAGATAAATAAAAACAAATATTCAGATAATCTTCTTAACGACCAACTTGATATTAACAATTCTCCCTTATTAAACCTTTTTACCTAGAAAGGTTCCTGTAGTAGGATTGTTGTGAATGAGTTTCCAGGTAAACTTGTTAAATACTTTAGTTAATCCCATATTTAGACAAATTCATTTCATTTCCTTGTAAATAGATTATAATTTTATTGTTAAATATCCGTATAATTTAGTATCAAGGCATTGTATAAATTAAAAATTTCTCATTACACCTCCATTCGTTTGAAAAAGCTACTGTGTTAGCGAAACGCGTCACAACTTCAAGGTTAAATATAATGTATAGATTTAATAAAATAAAATTGTTTGATTTCATAAACTTACTATGGATCTACATCAAGTAAAAGCCTCATCTATTCAAGTTTATTACATTGTCAACTAACTTGAAAACAGTGTGTGGAAGTATGTGGAAGTCTTTACAAATGTGGAAGTAGGTGTACAAGATTTTTGCCGGCGGTTTACCCCTCGTAAAAAGTAAAAGTTGTATTAAAACTTACCACATATCCACAGGTAACTTCTTCTTCGTAACAATCCGATTGAAGCCTCTCGATGGGGGAAATATTTTCGACGGAAGCACATAGGTTCGGGGAACTTCTAGAATTATTAGGAGAAGTGGGTACCAAGGTGGCTGTAGGTGAGAGGCACTGAGGAGATTTGCAAATAGAGGGTGAATTTATAGAAGGACTCAAGACGACTAACGGAGAAGACGATATTTCGGGTGATGGAATGAGGGTAATGCATGGCGAGTGAAGAGGTTGTTGCGGTGGATGTTGTTGGTACTGTTGTTGATGGTACTGTTGATAGTATTGAGGATTCGGACTCGGTTCTCTTGGAGGAGACGTTTCCTCGCGCATCGCATGGCTTCTGACTAGAACTTTCAGTTTCGAGCTACTCTGGAATAAATACTTACCGATTAATCTAACAAAATAAATGACAGCGAAACATTATTTTATCTCGTTGATTCCGTTAACTGAAACAGAGAGAAAACTGGAGGCAAACAATCATTTAGTGCTAAAGACAAATAATAGAACAAAGAAATTGGCGTACTTGTGCGTAATTTTGGAGAGAAATGGTCATAGAGAATATGAAATTCAGGCAAGATGGAACTTCAAGAATCGAATCCAATATTATTGATAACACAAAAATTATTATTCTTAAATTGACCGGAGCATCAACGTTTAATAATAATTGTTCTTTGCACACCTGCACACTCAACAAAAATATTAATAAAAAATGAGTTAAGTTTTGTTATAAATTTTTAGCAATAAATATTCTGTTCCTATATTATATTCAAATTAGTTATTGGTAGCAGCACAAAAAATATTGTACGCGCCACAGTTGGAAAGTGTATTTACAGGGCTCGCCTTCGTCGTCGCCAAGAAACTTGCATGCTCCGAGCTTGACACGTAAATAACAATTTTATAAAAATCTATCTGGAAAAATGAAAAAAAAAAAGAAAAACCAGTAAAATGTTTCCATGCAATAGTGAGTAACATGACGTTATTTGCTGGGGTGCAATGACGTCAACCATCAACCACGGAAGTAATTGTTAAATGCATTTCTCATTTATTCAATCCGCGAATAGTTAGCATTGGTACGGCGAAATTACCTTTAGACATGCTTGTAGAATAAAAATCGATAAAGGGATGCAACTATAACGGCGGTACGTTGGAAAATTACATTTTTGAAACCTTCAAGCCTCAACGTTACGTTCATAAACAGTCGTTGCTTGAAAATAACCAAATTTTATATCTTGTCACTTGATATCTGCCAATAGTGTCAAACTTTCCATAATTTGATAATTGACTTGCTGTTAAAGAAGCGAGGTTCGTTCGCGCCGTACTTCCCTCAGCTAAGTGGGAAGTTCCATTTGACAACACCGCAATTTTAAAATCTTTTTTAAGATCTTGTCATATATAATACCACGAGAGTGAAATTTTTGTCGGCAAAATTGTTCGATTGTCATGAAAGTTTGTTGCTTGACAATTTTGCGAATGACATTTTTAACAAAACCACGAGCCGTCAGGCGAGTGGTTTTGGATTAAATGTCATGAGCAAAATAACCTAAAAGCAACAAACTTGAATGCGACAAGAGAAAAATTTTACCTTGCAAAACTTTTAATTGAGTGGTGTTCGACATGACTATTTCACGAGAGAAAAACTAAAAATCATATGTTTAAACGCTTTATTTATTGCAAACTTCAATTATACAAAGCCAAAAAAATAATAACATTATGAAAAAAAAATTACTTAGATATTTATGTAAAAAGTACAATTATTATAATTGTACGTTGTAGCATTATGTTGGGGATTGTTTTGCATCATAACCTGTGATGAATTTAAGTTAGAAACTGAGGATTCCTTTTCTTTATTTTTATTTTCTCGAAGGTTCTCTATAAGTTGGAAATGGTGTTCTTCATTTAATTGTAAATATGGTTTCAAAGAATGTCCTGTAAGCTTAATTACTTCTTGTTCACCAACTCCTTCTTTTGCTAATGCAGATATTGCAGAAGCTCTATGTGAATGATTGGTTATTTTTATTTCATTTGGGTCTATACCAATTGATTCTGCCGATATTTTAGTCCACTTTCAAATTGTATTAATTCCCAATGGTGAATTTTTGTACCATATTCCTTTCTCCCAATTTGGATGTACTGTTAAAAATAATCTTTTTGTTGTTAGATAAGGATTGGATTCTCTTTTTTCAATAATTTTTAAAAATAAACGAACGGGACACAAATTGTTAGCATTATTTCTTACCAGCAACTTACTGCCAGATAAAGCTTTTGATCCTCCTTGTGTCGTTTTGGAAAAGATTGGATTATATTCTACCCTGCCAGTAAAATTACCTTTATTATCATTTTCTTTTTTAAAGTAATTAATATCACAATTAGCAGCTTCATTTCCACGCCATGCGAATTCGAACGAACATAAATGAAAAAACTTTTTTTGTAACCCATCAGGATTATCTTCAGAATAGCTTTCTACCATTTCTATTAATTCTTCTTTGGTAAACGCGTTAGAACTTCTTTTTCTGGTTTTTCGGTTCAGCCTGAAGCTTTTTACGTTTTGTATCCCTGGCCAATCTAGCAAATTTATAGGTAATATCTTTAAATGGATCAATTTTGATGTTAAATTCCAGAAAATATTTTTCCTGAACCATTTGAGCAGTCGTATTCCAAAGTGTTTTCACACTAGCTTTAGTATGATCAGTTCCATCTCTTTTTTTCATGTTAAAAACATAATCTTCAAGAATTTTTGCTATAACTTGTTCAGAAGTATCCTTTTCTAACGTATAATTACGTGCGTCCAGAAACATTCTAAACTGTTCCCACGCAGACTTTTTTGTCTTCATTGTATTTCGCGGTATACTTTGCTTAATTGTACTCTCTATTTCATTTATTGAATTATTTCCAAATCTTGTATTATTCATGTTAATAATACTTATTTAAATTTTTGAAACAGTTTTAATAATTTTTAGACAGTTAAATAAATAAATAAACAACTTAGTTTCCTTAGAAACCACTAACAAATATTTTATATTGAATTTTATCACAGAGTGATAGAATTTTATACACATAGATTTGATATATTAAACGTCAAAAAATTGCCGCGACAAGACAAAAAATTGCCAGTTCAAAACCTTCAAATTTTGTCAGTTATCAATTTACTCTAGTGAAATAGTCAGGAATTAACCAATTAACGGCAGTTTGATCCAGATTGGTCTATGCGTTTGATATTAGTTGGTGTCATCTTTGGTTTTGACGTTTTGATAAGTATTTTTTCTTCCGAGTCATTTTAGTAGTTCAAATATGAGCGGAGAAAAACGATCTCGTGGAATAAATTTCACAACACGTAAAAAATCATTATTATTAGATATTATCAGCAAGTATAGTTACTAAAGTACAAGTTACTAAACTGTTTTCATAAATGTGTTATTTGTTAAAATGTTATTCAATAAAAAAATGGTATTTCGCGAATCCGGTAATTTCGGAAAATTTCCTTTTTACTGAAGTGTTCTGGATAGTTTTCTACCGAAAAAGCATATTAGTACAATTTTAGCTAAGACAGTTTTCATTTGCAACGAGCTCAAATAAACTGTTTAATAATTTTTTTTATAAGTCCGACCCTGTACATTATTTTTTCTTCCAAATTCACAGTCATGTTAAGGGCATGTTAAGTTATTAGCCCTGCAAAAAGAAAATAAATCACCCAAAAAACAAAAAAAATATTTTCAATTAAAAAATGTACTCCTTTATTTCGACCCACAGTGTATATAAGTTTTAAATTATTTCGATTTTTAAAATATCATCGTCAAAATGACAGAAGTTACATTTGATTAAACTAATTAATGAATTCAATTGAAATAAGAGAATTTGAAATACCTGCTCAAGAGCAGGAACTGAAGGGTTAGTTTCAAGTGGAAACATCTGAATATCTCACAAACGGAAAAAGATAAAAAAAAAAGATTTATTAATATTTTTAATATTAAATACCGTGCACGCGTATTTTCTTGGCTTTGCTCCGAGTTGACCTAGATTCAGTCGGAATGCTATCATTTTTAAAAGCAATAAACTTACTCTGCTCACTCTAGATGATGGCGTCGAAGATGAATTATCCGATTCTTCTGTATCCATTGTCGCGGTTGAGCCCCTCTGTTGCATCGTGTTAACTCAAACCACCGAAAATGTATCTGAAATTAAAAGAATATTTACAACCCATTACATCCTACAAACTATTGTTGCCGCCGAGGCGAGAGATTCTCGTATCTCGTCCAGTCTCGCCCCCTCTCGACGAGACAAGAGATATTATATTCTCTCGAATAAACCTCCGAGACGAGCCGAGAGAAGTATCCTCTCTCGTCGAGAAATTCTCGTCTCTCTCGATCTTTCTCGAGAAGAAAAAAAGTTACTCTTTTAAAATCCTCTTTGCAGAAATATATATGTCTATATTTGGACGAGCGGTTTTCCAGTTATTTGACTTTAACTGCATACAGTTCCATTTAGTTAGCCGTGCCTGGCCATTCAGAATAACATATTATTATGACTTTTTATCGCAGGAAATAGTATATTGTGCAACAAGTGGGGAAAGGACTTTTCTCACTCTTGTGTTTACGTCCCTCGCCCTTCGGGCTCGTGCCTCAAACTTCCACACTCGTGGGAAAAGTTGAACTTTCCCAACTTGTTGCACAATATACCATTTCCTGAGATGAAAAGTCATAATAATATGTTATTCTGAATGGCCAGGCACGGCTAACTAAATGAAACTGTTTGCAGTTAAAGTCAAATAACTCGAAAACCGCTCGTCCAAATATAGACATATATATTTTTGCAAAGAGGATCTTAAAAGAGTAACTTTTCTTTTCTCGAGAAGTTTTTAGTTTCGTGTAAAGCGCAGACACACGAATATGTTCAAGAGCTTTTTTAATTAACGTTTTTCCTACAGATATTTCATGTGTTACATAATCGTGCCAATTTTAATTGTTTACTCGAAAGTTTTATCTAACGATGATTAGCAGTCAGTCAGGGAAACGAAATTTACCCGAATGTTTGGCAAATTTTCTTATTTATACTAGGTACAAGCAAAACATCAAACATTCTGTCAGCTTAGTCGTTGCATTTATTTTAAAAATAGCATTTAAAAGATAGAAATAATATTCTCCAGCGTTTCCAAACTTCAAAATTATTAACTCATTTATAGTTTCGAATATTTTTTATTAAAAATTTCGAACATAATTTGTGACAGGAATTTCGAATCGCACGAAATTCTTAACTGAATAATCGAACAGTTGTTACCTAATACCAAATAAAATTGTTTTTCCAGGTACATACATAATCAATTAATAAAATGATTACTGAAAAATAAACTAGTTGAATATACTTACAAATATATATTATATTCCATGCATAAAAATTATTGCCTTTTTGGTCTCGATGATAATCTGAAAAGAGATATTGAAATTTAGTGGTATGTGTGTCTGAAACCAGTGATTATAACAAGATAGTCACTGCTTAAACCAAGAAAATGTACAGTAATTCAACGGAAAATTTAATCTTATACTAAATAATATTTATTTCAACATTATCTCCATAACCATAGCACAGATTATAAAGAGAACAGATACGAGGCATTTGATTTTTACGATTTTAAGTGCAAACATAAATCGTCAAGTCATAAGTGAGATTGACCGTGCAAGAAAAGTGGCTTTAGTTGAAGAAGGTCATTCTCAAAGGTTCGTGGCAAACAGAGTTGGCGTTTGGCAAAGTGAAGTGTCTCGTGTATGGAACCGGTATCTCCAGACCAATTCTCTTCGTGATAGACCTAGAAGCGGTAGAAGGCGTGTTACTAATCAACGGCAGAACCGCTATATCCATTATCCACTTAACTATCCGAAGAAACCCGACCATGGCAATACCAGCACTCCAAAGAGATATGAGACATGCGTTGGGAGTTCAAGTATCGATCTCGACATTACGAAGACGAATACTTGCGACAGATTTGAGGTGTCGCCGACCAATAAGAGTGCCCAGACTACAACCTGAGCACAGAGTTCGCCGACTAAAGTAGGCTCAAGAACTCGCGGCCTTGCCTGAAGAATTTTGGAATTCGGTGTTTTTTTCCGACGAGACAAGGATTTGTTTGGTACAAGATAGCCATCGAATACGTGTGTGGCGGGATCCAACGAGAGTTGCTCAGCCTGCCCATGCGCGCCCCGTGCCGCCCTTCAGAGGAGGAAGTGCTATGTTTTGGGCTGGTATCATGTTAAATGATAGCACAGAATTAATTCATGTGGAGGGAACGATGGCTGGTGATAGGTATCTCAGAGAGATTCTACATCCTCACGTGAGACTATGGCGCGCAGCTGTTGGTAATTCCTTCGTTATTATGGACGATAACGCCCGACCTCATCGGACCAGAGCTGTAAATGAGTATCTTAAAACTGAAGGGATCAATCGTTTGAACTGGCCTGCCCTATCTCCTGACATGAATCCCATAGAACATGCTTGGGACATGCTTGCCAGGGCAGTGGCAGCACGCAGAAATCCACCCAGGAGTGTACAAGAGCTTGTTCATGCGGCCCAAGAAGAATGGCGGAATATTCCTCAACAGAATATCAATAATTTGTTAAACAGCATGGGCAGGCGACTTCAAGCTTGCATAAATTCTAGAGGTGGAAATACTCTTTATTAAAAGTTCTCATGCAGGTTCTCACTTAACCTTTTCTTTAAAAAGAATCAATTTGTATTCAATTTATTTAATTTCTAAGAATACTTTTTATGTTTAAAGCAAGTTTATTATTGGATAATAAAAATTTTTGACAAATATACACGTTTTTTTTTATTGAAACTAATTATTTGATTAATCTCTGATCCATTTATAATGAACACATTTTTTTACGGAGATTTAGGGTGATGCAAAACTTTTGAATCTATGTGTAGAAATAAATCTTTTGTTAGATGTTTCAATCGTAGTACTTTTACATTCTGGAACCGCACAATATTTTTTATAGCTTTTTTTACTCTGGCTTTGGTCCATTGTGTCGAATAGTTTAAATTATTTCTAAACGTTCTTATTTCACAAACATAACACTGCTTAGAGTTTGCTAAAATGTATAATAAATAATCAGCATATAAGCTAGCAAGAAGAGATTTCATATGCGATGACGTCGCGCCTGAAATTCGGAGAGCGTTGTTTAATGTTTATAATTTTTTCAGGCGACTTAGAAGTCTCGCTGACGTCTAATTTTTTGCACAGAGCCTCGAAATGATGTGCTCTTTCTAATGGTAAAATAAATAAAAAATGTAAATGAGCCCATTGCTGTTCGTTTGTCTCGCTAAAACTAGAGAGCGCCTGGGCCAATTTAGCTGATTTTGGTTTTGAAATGTTTTACGTAGTCCAGGGAAGGTTTACACGGTGAGAAAATATGGGAAAATTCGAGGAAGATAGTAAAAACTACAATTTAATTAAAACGTTCGGTCTTCCGACCGTATGATCTAAATGAAAGCCACGTTTGTATGTTCTGCGAGATAAAAAATTTAAACAAGTTTAAATTTATTTTGTGCTAGCAATCAAAAGGGATACCATGGAATCGCCAGCAGATGTACTTTTGTATTCGAAATGTCTCTTTGATATTTAAGAGCCGGCTTTTTACTAAATAATGACTCAACTGAATAAATATAGAATCCAGATCGATAATTCCATCATTGTGCATTGTGCGTTTGCTTTTAAATAGCGTCAGTTTTTAACCACCTAAGAAAATTTAAGCGATTTTCATACAGCTCGAGCGATATTTACCGTTGTCAATCCCATTGTGATGTCTTTTGGTCAATATAACAAGTTAACAATAACATTTAAATAAAAGACATAAATTCCCTTGGAGCTAAATTCAATAAATCATAAGAACGTTGAATCGTTACATAAATAGAAGTATAGTATGTACAAAAAGTACGAGGAGTAATAAACCCTAATTAAGTATGCAAAACCTTTACAGGGAGCACCATGAAATTTTTGATAAATCTCTTACTTTAAATTACATTTCTTCCGTAAATCTAAAAACCAGGTAGATCGACCCCGTATTTGTTTCAGTTGTAGCAAAGTTTAGGGTTTCTTCATTGTTAAAGGATTAGCAGATAAGCAATAACGCAATGCAGTGGTGTGTGTTTTGGGAAAAAAATACGTTTTAAATTACAATATAATAAAAAATGAAAAGAAATAATTATTGGAATACATTTATTACTTAATTTTATTCTATATCCGACTCGGAAGAGGAAGAATCGTTGTTGATATTAATAATAATAGGGTCGATTAAATCATCACAAATATTGTCAATTTTCCACATATTTGCCTCTACTTTGATAACATGCTCGATACAGTTTGTCCAATTTTCCTTACTAACATGACTTACAGCACTCTCAAACAATTTCACAACATCGTTTATTTTAAAAGTAGTATTTTTTTCCAACTTCCCCCTTTACCTGAGCCCATATTAATTCTATGGGATTAAGTTCACAATGATAAGGGGGAAGTCGAAGAACTGATATACCACGAGAAGAAGCCATTTCTTCTACAATGTAGGTTTTGTATTTATGCTTGTTCATTTTTGCAATTCTGTAAAGTTCTTTCCTTAGTGGATCTTTTGGAAACTTAATATTTTTCGAAATAAGCCACTTCAAAAGCTCTGCTTTACGCCAACGACTTGTGGGCAATGCTTCTCGTAACCGTGAATAGTAACTTGCGTTGTCCATAACAATAACAGCACCTTTTGGAATCAGATCCAACATTTGAACAAACCATTCCTCGAAGACATCCCCATTCATATCTTCGTGATAGTCCCCCGTGCGTTTTGAAATAAAAGTTAATAATCCACCATCAACAAAACCTTCAGAACTTCCAACATGGACAATGATAAGTCTTTTTCCTTTTCCAGATGGTGGCTGCAAACCTAACGACAAACCTTCCACGAATGCCTGCCTTCCGCTTTTAATGTTTTCATCTTGCCAAGATTTGGAAACTGTATATCCAGCATTTATCCATGTTTCGTCTAAGTAGAAGATTTTCAAATTTTGTTCTCTGGCATGTCGAATGCTTCTTAAATAGTCTCATCTCCAAAAAACTATTTCCGGTTTATCTATCAAGAGAGATTTTTTATGTTTTGTATATCTGAAACCCACATTTTTCAAAAGTTTGCATAATGTCATTCTGGAGAATTTTGGATAGTCCGTATCGTCTTGCACTGATGTCATAATTTTGTCAAGTGTTGGAATTTCCTTTCGTAAGTAAAATCCATGGACTTTACGCCTTAGTCTTTGTTTTAATGACTCATCGATCTCAATTGGTTTTCGGCCTGAAGGAGTTTTAGGGGGTTGAAGAGTTCCATTCTTGCTTTCTTTTAGTAATCTATAAATTGTTGATTTAGCAACACACAACATAGCAGCCGTTAATTCCACAATATCATTAACACTTGCACTTGGATCCTTGTTTTTCAATGATATATAACAATTCAATATCAGAGTTTTTTCATTTAAAGATAATGGACCTGTTTTTGGTCGTTTAGATGGTCCTTGGCTTATCGACATTGTTTGGTACTTGCACAATTAACATTCAACAAATGTTTTAAATATATTCCAACTGTTTACAATATTATGAAAACCATACAACTTCATACAACTTTACTCAAAGAACTAATACTAAGTACTGATTTAATGTACCTACTTTCTTTTAAAATAATATTCCCGATAATGTTTCTAAGAAAACTGGGTTGTTCAATACAAAATGTACCTTACGGTATACCCTCTTAAAATATATTTTGGTACGTCTATGAAATCTACTTAAATGAATGATTTATTACTCCTTGTCCTTTCTATATAGACTTTAGGAAGGTCGCACGTACGAAGTCAAGTTCAGAGCGTGAAATAAACATAAATAGTATTATTTATATTTACTTATGATGAACTTGACTTGTCGTATAAACATGCAAACGATAGTGTTTTAAGAATTACTATGATTATTGGTGTTAATGTTAATGTGAATATGAATATCACAATTCATAAGTAGTATAATGTATAGTAGTAAGTTTAAGTAATAAATAGAACGTATCCCAGTGCTACTGGTAGTTGTTTTATTCCTGTAAGATGACCCTCCGAGTGACCAGCAACACCATCAGTTGTTAGGCCGATCCACGTCGAATACCACCCCCGTAACAACATTATACCATTCTTCTTAATTCTGTAAAATCTTTTGTTAAAAACGAAAATACTAAAAATTTGGCGTGTTACTTTAAAACAATTTTTTCTGTCACTTTATGAGTTGGTGTGAAACTAATGTTTGTCTATAGCATTAAAAACAGACCGGAGGGTCATTCATAACGTTCACCGAAAAAACTGGAAAACTGCCAACAGAAAAAAATGTTGCAAGCTCTCGGTGACGCAATCTCGAAATTATTAACTACAGAATTTCGGAATCCGAACAAATACATGCTGAAATATGCGGAAAGAGTTGTGATACGTCGTGACTGAATATATATTAATATTCACAAAAAATATGGGGAATATACAGAGTGTGCCACTCAAGAAAGAACGCCGGTTGCATCTAAATTTAATAAGAAAACAGACAATAGAAATGATTTTTAAATTATTAGAGCATCTTAGAACACGTCATAATAAGGCAAAGTGGAAACAGAAGAACAACTCCATTTATTGTTGTTCATAGACTTAAAGGCAGCCTTTGACACGATCAACAGAGAAATATTGTGGAAAAGTATATTCAGCTGAGAAATGCATCAAAGTTGTAAAATCAATGTATAACAAAGTAATAACACAAATTCAAGTAAGTGGCAAAAGAAAGCTTGCAATAGGGTACAAGCATAAATTTTGCTATTGGTGGGAATTGACGCTTTATCAGGTCTCTCAACACATAAAATTTGAAAGTACGCCAAAACGCGCTTTACGTCATAAAGATGGCTGCCCCATGGAGTGACGTCATTTGTTTACGTTCTTATTCGTGTATCACGCTCTGAGTTCTTGTGACCTAATTTGTTTCTGAAAGCTTTAAAAATGGATAAAGCCGTAAAAGAAACTTTGTATTCCAAGTATTGCATTGTTCCAGTGTGTAAATCAACGTCTATTAAAACTCCACACAAAATATTTGTTACTTTACCTAGTGGCGCAAGCACAAATACACTTAAGAGAAGGGCATTATGGTTGCAAGCTATGCGTCGAAACAAAGACTATATTTCGACAAATACTACTACATTTGTTTGTGAAGACCATTTTAATGTAAGTACCTACTTATATGCTGGTAATTTTTATTCTTACATAGTTTGAGGTTATGTACCTATATGTCTAGGAATCAACCATAAAAAAATCATTTTCTTACGACCACACATCGAAATATGGTTGGTATATATTATATAAATAATACATAGTTTAAATCGTACTTACGATAATGACTTCATAAATTCAAGCAGCATAAATGAGTCTACTTTGGGCAAGTTATCTGTTTGTGCTTTTACAAAACCTTCGCTAGCCATATCTTTACTCACAAAATATGAAAGAATCGTCACTGAACACTGAACTAGTAAATAAAATATATTCTGAAAGTTTTAAAATATCTTTGGAAAAATCGAATATTTATGTCCACTTTACACTTTACGTTGACTTTTAGAAATAAAAAAAACCACACACAAACAGGTAATGGTCTCAAACAAACATATAAATGATATTTTTATATACGTCGATGAAGCAATTAATAGTTGATTAAAATACAATATAAACACACAACTACACATAACCTAATGCAATACCGGCCGTATTGACATAAGTAAACACAAGAGATATGACATCACACGTATTATCGGTAGCGTTCGGAAATTCTCGGGTTGTGGTCGGAAAGTGCATTGAAATTTTAATTTTATTTTAAAATTTGCCGCAACTTTTTTCAAACTTCATAAAATAACTCACAAGATTGGAAGCGCCTTTCAACAAAAACGTTTTGAATAAAACATTTTCCTAAAACCACCAACGTATTAATTATTACAGAATAAAAAACGCATTTCGAGTATATTCACCACCGTGAATTATTACAGGAACTGTGAGAATTACATTCACTGTTTTAATTGAACTGTCAAAATATGATGATAGATTGGCTAATGTGTATTTAGGATTTAAGAACTCATCCATATCTCGGATGTGGTTGAAATCCAAAAAATTCAATAAAAACTAAACAAAGTATACCCATAAAACAATCCAAGTAATTTTGTAAATAATTAGAGCTTCAGAAATTGTGTATCCATCAATTCCTTTTTAGTATTTTATAGCCTGATGATGGTAATGGTATACCGAAACTATTTGCGATACTCCTTCGTTATTTAAGTTCAGTATTAGGTATAGGCACATACTTTTAAAAAAAAATTAAAAAATCTCATTGGCTGGGGATTCACACCGAAGCCCTCTAGTTGTAAATCCAACACCCTATCGCCCTATCATTATTAACTATAAAAGTCAATATAGCAATCCTGATAATTTGGTCATAATACTGATTTTTATTTTAATCGATTGTTTTTTTGGAAAGGACCCCGCGCTTTTCTTATGACAAAGTGGCGTTCCGTCAAATGTTATAAATTTTGGATATGATGTTGTACTCGACTTCCTGACCAAAAGTGTACATGGAACCAATTCAATCCTATGACTAGTTTCCGATATACAGGGTATTAAAGTTGAAAAATCCTTGTTTTCCGTGACCACGTAATTTTATTATTAACAAATAAATATGCATTTTTAATTGATGGTACCATTTATATGTTCTATTTTATCGTAAACTTACACATAAATAGTTCAAAATGTTAAAATATCCAGGGTTGGACTCAATTATAAGAGGACGATTTTTTGGAATTCTAAGAAATTCTTATATTGAATGAAAACAAGATCAGAAATTAAAAGTAACTTCATATTCAATATTCTGGCATCAAATATACTAGTTCTAGAGGTATTCCATACAGGGTGATTCTTAATGCAACCTGAAATTAGTTTTTTTCTATATGAAATAAATAAGTTACACCATGTATTTTAAAATTAGTTTACGATGTTTAAAACGTATTGGTTACCTAGATATCAGTACTTTTCTTGAAATACAGGGTGATTTGCACATACATCTTGTTATTAAACCGACAAAAATTAGAGAAAATACACTTTTTCTGAATAACCCTGTATTTTATAATTAGATCCGTCAAAATGTTTAATTTATCTTGTTTTGTAATAAGCTTAAAATAGTAAATGAGCTGAAAAGATTTTATAATCTTACTATGACCACCAGTTTTTCAGAAACAGGGTCCCTAGGGTAGAGTCCTCAGTAGAATAGGGATAGTGAACGAAATTATAATCACATTTTTATTTATGGATACATACCGAAGTGTACCGAACCATTGATAAAAAGATAAATAAATTACAAGTATTTAATCATCCTGTAGGCATGTAGTACAGTAAATTAATAATAATGAAAGTTTCATTAAAAAAAATGAGAAAAATGGAAAGGAGAATAGCCTGGAGGATAGGGAATAGTTATTTGTATACTAAGGCCGCAAAATTCTTTTTCGCGTTCCGAGAGAGAGATTATCGCCGAGGCCGCTCCGGCCGAGGCAAGATAGTCTCGAGGTCGCGAAAACATTTCGCGGCCATAGTATACACAATATTTTTCGTGCAACCGTGAAAATTACATAATTTCAATAAACAGTTAGTTTGTGGTTCGAAATACATTGTTATTGTCATATTTCAGAAATGTCAAATGCTGTAGTGGCGTTCAGTTTGCCGGCAGTCACTATGGGAACGGCCGTAAAAATTTTTGTCGGCCGTTACTCTGGGTAGCGGCCGCAAAATATCATTCTCTGGGTAACGGCCGCAAAATATCATTTTGCGGCCTCTGTTGCGGCTGCAAAATGCTTGTTTTGCGTCCGGTTGCACGAAAATATTCTCTATGGCCTACAGTTTTGGCATTTTTGTTTTATGGTCTAGTTTCGATATGTCTGTTTGGTATATTTGTTATTTCGTTCCCAGTGTCTAATTTTCATTTTATTTGTTCCTGTCTGGATGGATAGACGAGCCATAAACTTTTCCAATGAGGCAATTGAATCTCTTCTATCATTAGTGTAGTTCTGTTTCGTTCCACAAAGTGAAATGGTCCAGCCGATTCCTAAATATCCTTTGTCGCCGAGGGCCTTCAACAATATTCATAGCATCTTCTTCATCGTCGGTTGAAAGTTCCTCAAAAATATCTTGGATATCGTTTGTTAACATTGCAAAATTCAAAGAAAACAAAGTAAAAGCAATCAAAATATTCACAATATAATTAATTGAGGTTATAAATGCCAAATTGTTGACAGAACCGACAGAACAGAGCAATTATCAAATCATGAAAACCTGGGTCTTTAATCGATACCTCTTCCACCCTCAGGACCCTTTTTCTGAAAAACTGGTCATAGTAAGATTATGAAATCTTTTCAGCTCATTTACTATTTTAAGCTTATTACAAAACAATATAAATTAAACATTTTGACGGATCCAATTATAAAATACAGGGTGATTCAGAAAAAGTGTATTTTCTCTAATTTTTGTTGGTTTAATAACAAGATGTATGTGCAAATCACCCTGTATTTGAAGAAAAGTACTAATATCAAGGTAACCAATATGTTTTGAACATCAATAACTAATTTTAAAATACATGGTATAACTTATTTATTTCATAAAGAAAAAAAAACTAATTTCAGGTTGCATTAAGAATCACCCTGCATGGAATACCTCTAGAACTAGTATATTTGATGCCAGAACATTGAATATGAAGTTACTTTTTATTTCTGACCTTGTTTTCATTCAATATAAGAATTTCTTAGAATTCCAAAAAATCGTCCTCTTATAATTGAGTCCAGCCCTGGATATTTTAACAATTTGAACTATTTATGTGTAAGTTTACGATAAATTAGAACATATTAATGGTACCATCAATTAAAAATGCATATTTATTTGTTAATAATAAAATTACGGGGTCACGGAAAACAAGGATTTTTCAACTTTAATACCCTGTATATCGGAAACTAGTCATAGGATTGAATTGGTCCCATGGACACTTTTGGTCAAGAAGTCGAGTACAACATCAAATCCAAAATTTATAACATTTGACGGAACGCCACTTTGTCACAATAAAAGCGCGGGGTCCTTTGTAGAATAAATAAAAAAATGGATTGAGTTGTTAATATTGGGAAATTTTTTTTTAAATAAAAAATTTTCATTCGCTATGACACTATTTTCTACCGATTATAATATTTATATTAATCTCTTAAAACAAACAAACAAATATACTCACGTGTCAAACAAAAACAAGAACACGCGCTATCCCGGTGAATCACCGATCCCCGTGAGCTCCCAGCAGTCGGTCACGATTGCAAAATCGAGAGTGCTATGCCGAAGCGTCTAGCCTTTATTACGGGTTTGTTTCTCGCGCTATCGACACAGGTTCAAAGGACCTACTGAACCAGTGAACTTGACTCAATCCATGTTGGCATGTGCCGACAGTCGCTTCTTGTTTGTCTAATCGATCGGGCATTATAATACGGTTAAATCAACTAAAAATTCGGCAAAAGGCCTTCGAATTGACGAACGCAACTGCATCTACGTAACAACGCGTGCTTGCCAAAAACGTGTGACCAATATCCACAAATATATTAAATATAACTAAAAGTTTGATTTGATAAAAAAATTATTACATAAAGCGAATTTAAAAAATTCCGAAATTAAAGAGAACTTTGAGAGAACCAAAGGAATAAAGGAAAGATAGAGAGAAAATAATAGAGGGAGTCAAAAGGGAGAGAGGAGGAAAATTATAAGAAAGAAAAGAAAAAATTAAATTAAAAAGATAGAAAGCGAAACTGATATGAAAGAGAAAAAGAAAGAGATATCGAGAAAGCGGGAGAGATATTGGGAAAGAAAGTGAATACAGATACAGAGATAAAGAATGAAAGAGTACAAAGATGTGGAGAGAATAAGAATGAGAAAATTATACGATAGGGTAAGAAAAATAATAAAAGAGAGATGTACGAAGAAAGGGAGAGATAAATAATGAATGAGGTGCATAAAGAGTGAAAGATAAAAACAGAAATAGGAGTGATAGAGATGAAGAGAAATAAATAATTAAAATGGAATGAAAGAGTGAGATAAGGGAGAAAAAGAGAAATAAGGGTTAAGGAGAGATGGAAAAATATAGTGACATAGAAGGATATAAAGAGGTAAGAAGAAATAAGAAAAAAAGGAAAGAATTAGGGAGAATTAGAGATAAAGTCAATCGTCCAAGGCTAATTTGACCTATCAAAACTGATTTGGTACCGAACCACTTACTTTTCTCGGCAAGAAAACTAATGTATTCAAGTTACGTATTTTAGTTATTCCTCAGGTGTTGCCAAATTGTTCTGTACTATGAAATCATCGACTTTTTCTCGGAAAAACTATATTCCCTGGAAAATCATCGGACTAACTACTTAAAAATAAATCAGGCCAGGTCGAGAAAGCAAGGAAAATGCGAAGGAGGAAAATTAATGACATTTAGTAAACGATTCGTAAAATACATGAAATGGTAACACGATATTAGAAAGCGAAAAGGTCTTCCACGAGATTTTTAAATGTTTCCTCGAATACTATTACGAAAAAAGGTTTTTTTTAAAGTAATTTCTTAAAACAATACTTTAAATGAAGACTATCATGTATTCTATCCCTTTATTAAACAGTAATAAGAGCTAGGATTTCAGATAATTTGGAGAATTATCTTAATCCTACGCGGTTGTGATGAATAATGAGTTCCCATGAAAAACGTTTATTAAAAAAGGAAACTAAGATGAGTAAGAAGTATGTACCTACCGTGATTGAATGATTAGTTTAGCACCACCAGCAGAGGATTTCAAGTACCCCCATAAAAAAAAATCTAATGGTGTCAGATCTGGTGACCGAGGTGGCCATTCTATAGGACCTCGCCGGCCGATCCATCTACCTCGATATTCTTCATCCAGGTAACGTCTCACTGCACCACAATAATGTGCAGGAGCACCATCTTGTTGAATTGTTATTTCCAGATGGCCTAATTCATCTGGATTACCTTCCAGAATTTCAAGAATTAACGGCTCAATTGCATTTTGTAACATCTCCAGATACACTTCACCGCTTAAATTTGAATTTCGGAAAACAGGACCAACTATGTGGTTTCCCAAAATACCTGCCCAAACATTGACTTTTTCTGGAAATTGGGTATGCTGTTCACGAAAGGTGTGAGGATTTGTAAACCATTGTAAACCAAAAAAAGAAATAGTAGTGAAGTAGACGAAAATGAGAGATACAGGGTGGTCCCAAAAAATTTCTACAGGTTGTAACTCAGGAATTACACTGGAGTGGGTCCCAGGTCACAAAGGAATCGCTGGCAATGAAAAAGCTGACGAACTTGCAAGAGCAGGATCGTCAACACTGATGAACGGACCCGAACCATCTGTAGGCATCCCCAGATGCTCCACTAGGTCATGGTTAAAAGGGTGGGTAAAAGAACAATCCATAAAACTCTGGAAGAATACGCCCAGGCAAACACATGGAAAGAAATTTATAAAAGAACCATCAGAAAAAGTAGCAAAAGAACTGCTCTCAATGAGCGGGAACAAACTACGCACCATAACGGAGCTACTTAGGGACACTTTCCCACAAAGGAGCACCTAAACAAAATAGGGCTGTATAACGGAGACCTTACATGCAGACGATGCAAAAAGGATATCGAAACAGCTCTGCATATACTATGCAACTGTGAGTCGCTGGACCACAGAATGCAGAAACTGTATGGCAGAACCCAAATGACTCCAGAAGACTTCTACAACCAACCAGAAAAGAACCTGTATGAGCTAATACAGGGAACGGATCGGCTGAATAGGTTGTAGTCAGAATGTTAGGAGAATCCACAATAAGCCCAAGAGGCTGAGGTGGTGCCGGCGAAGGGACGGCTCCTTTAAAAAATATATATACATGGTTATAACCATTTCTGTACTAGGGGGCAAAACGTAAAACGATGTTTAAATATACTTTTAGATGTAGCCAAGTCAAACAAATAATTAAAAAAAACTTAACATTATTTCTTGAACTTGAAAAATTGCTTTAGGTCGTGGCACTCGATTTTTTTTGCCTTAGACGGCGCCTTCAATAAAGCTTTCACCTTCTAAACCTATCAGATGAAAAAAACCAAAACCCTCCCCATGTAAAAGCTATAGCTACGTGACTGCTGCACAGGTGTACAGCACAAGCTTATTTTCAACTTGAACATAGTCAATCAGTTTCGTATTTATTTTAGTTTTAGAGTAAGAGTGGAATATATTAGTTGAGTATATTTTTATTTTTTACTTTTTATTGTTTAAAAAAATGTTTTCTTATTTATGAAGCTATGGTCTAGGGATATCATTTTCCTTAAGGAATAAAAGTAGACCAACAACACTGCAAAACGGCAAACAATGCGGTGGGGGGCGAAAAACTCAAAATGCGATAGAAGGGGTTCCGATTGTATTAGTTATTTTTATAAAGAGTCGTTTTTTTTTATTCAACTGCAAATCTACAATCTACTCAATAAGTATCCAGTAATAAGTAGATGATGTGGTTTCTTGCTAAATGACCTGAGGCGGGCACCATCCACTGATGGGTCTCCGTTGATCACCCTATGAGGTCTTCTGGCCAGCGTCTTTTCAATCTTCTCTGTTCCATTGGCTCAGTATAAAGGTTGGATATTAGTGGATTTTGATGGTTTTCATTACGGTTTTTGTTTCTCATTGCTGATGCCTGAATAACTTCATTGATGGTTGGAATACCGAGATCAGTATGTAATGTGTGGTTGCTTATAAACCATGGAGCATTAGCTATTATACGAAGAGTTTTAGATTGGAACGTTTGCAATATCTTAGTGTTCGATGGCTTACTGCAGCCCCATAGCTATATGCCATAGGTCCATATTGGTTTTAGGATGATTTTGTATATTAGAATCTTATTTTCTATTGTTAACTGTGAACCTCTGCCGATTAGCCAGTTCATATTCTGAAGTTTTAACTTGAGTTGCGTTTTTTTAGCTTGTATGTGTTTCTTCCATGTCAACTTTTGATCCAAGTGTAGTCCGAGATATTTGACTTGACTTCAGTTCACTTCACTCAGTCGAAAATATAAAGGGTAAAAACGGGGGGTTTACAAAAATTTTAGTTTGTGCAGTTAGAAAACCCTTAGAATATCACCTGGGTTTTCGAAAGTAGGATAGGAAAAATTTCAACCCTCACAATATATAAAAGAACTGAGATCTAGCCTGTCAAGATGCTGTGAAGTTTAAAATAGGGACTAAACAAGTAGCTGCCATAACTTGACGGTACAGACAATATATCTGTAAAGGTCGTAGTGGAGAGGGCCCTAGAAGCACATAATTCTAATAATATTCTAAATCACGTACGGTGCGAAATATAAATAATTGTATACCAAAAAAAGAAATAGTAGTGAAGTAGACGAAAATGAGAGATACAGGGTGGTCCCAAAAAATTTCTACAGGCTGTAACTCAGGAATTAACGAATAAGTTTATTTGAAATCGTGGAACACCCTGTATAGTTTGGCAAGTTTATCTAAAGCTACGGGGCATTGGTAAGAGGCGAGGCATATATGTCATAAACGTACAAATGGCGTACCTATTTTACCAAGTAAAATTGAAAATACAAAGGTGAGTTGACAATACCAACGCCACTGGACAAATCAATATCAGTCAATTGACAAAGTGAGAGGGAAGAACACATGCACGCGCTTACCAATAAGAAGTAAGCTTTCGATAAAAATCATCAATTATGTGATTCGGAGGGTGTGGTAATTATGGTTTTCGTTCAACGTTGCCAGAGCTTGAAGAAGCCAATAACAAATTTGGAAAAAATAGAAAAAAATCCAAGGAAACAAGCACATTAAAGAATGAACATTTAATCATATTGTTAATAATAAAAAGTCTCTTTTCTAATTATTATCACTACATACTTAGCACTCTAGCTTTTTCATAGTTAAACGTGGCAATATCGAATGTTTTCGACTGCATTCCTTTCACGGCTTCAGATAAACTTGCCAAAGTATATATTGGCGCCGCGAACTTCTTTGAATCCGTGTGTTTAAGAGTCAAAGTTTCTAAAAAAATCATTTATTATCTTCTCAGGAAATACAATGTTGTCCGCCAAGGAGCCAGCATATACGATTACCTGTCGGATAAATCAATTAATAAACGCCGAAGCAGGGGCACATAGCCCTGGTTCCTATGGAAGATAAATATTTTATTTATAAATATTTTACCTCGAATTTTTCATTCCGAGAAACTTTTTTTCCCATTTCTAGCAGCACAATAACAATAATGATAGGAGGGAAGTAATAATAAAATAGTCAATAAATATTTTGTATGATTCATTACTTCATTGGAATTGTAAATCGATGGGTTTTCTAGTATCAAGCGTATCTCCGTGCACATTTGTTGAATGTTTTAACTGAATAATAAAAATATTGAAAGTTTTATTGTTCTAAATATGTTTCTAGAAAATCGCCATAATTTTGTTTTTTAATTCAATGTATACGGTGGTGTATTATAGTATTATATTTCAACTGAGATAACCATTTATACCGTAAGTAAACGTATACTTTGTTATTTTGAAGTTAGTATTATGACTACCATCATAATATGGTAAATAAACTACCAATGTTTCAAATTTAGAGAGTTTTATCTCTGTAACATAATAGATCAGAGTTTACTAACCCAACTTCTTGAACGCGAATAACTTATGTTACTTTTTCATCTTTTGTGGCTCTTTCAATCTCTTAATTTGTTCCAAACACACAGTCTCCTCTTCCTGCATCTTTTCTTGTATTCTAACATTTTCGCTTACTCTTAGAACCTATTCTGCTGATTTTCTAACGACTTCTTGTGATCTCTCAACTTCTTCGATTATCCCAACCCCTTCGGAGGTTCTTTCAACTGCCTTTACAATCTCTCTTTAAACCTTTTTTTCTACTACTATGCTGATATTTCAACCCATTCTGCTGCTCTCTCAACCTCTTCGATTATTCCAGCCCCTTCCAACCTTTTTGACCTCTATTCCAATCTATGTCAATCTTTTTTCCACTATTTCAACAACTCCGACTTCTCTTACTATCTACTCTACTGCTAATCCAACAACTTCAGCTCGACTTCCTTTTCAATTCTTTCAACCACTTCAACTGCTTTTCCAACATATTTTGCTG
>CAJUYH010003734.1:34678-54040 GCA_910591685.1 Galerucella tenella | reverse complement strand
AATACAAGGGATAATAATCCGATTTCTCTGTATTTTTGAAGGTGATTTAGGACCGGTTTTACAATTTTAGTATAAAACTGCTTAAAATTATTACTTAAGTATAAATTGGAAGCAACAGAATAATGAAATGCCTGTTTTCCTGCTATTTGAGACCCACTCAACAAGTCGTTCAATAAACTGCATACAGAAATTAACCGGTTGCACATATTTGGCAAGCGTTCAAATCCGGGAGATAAAATTGACATTGTGGATGTTTTTTTAGCCGATCATGCTAGGGTTTTAGTTTTTTTTCAATCGGGACAATATTAAAAATTTAAGATCTACAGCAATATTCATAGAATACTCGTTGTGTGTAATTTTGGAAAGTAAATGGATTCAATGTATTCTTTGAAAAAATAACTGGTGCTTGCAAAATATGTTTGAAAAAGTTTACATGACAATATGATCCAATTTTTTCGAATAAAAAGGGGAGGATTTAGTAGATTATTAAAAGATGGTGTCAAATGGACATTGAAGGAATGAAAAAAAAGATCTTGAATGTATAAATAATATGGAGAAAATATTCTACTTTGTGCGGTTTATACCTTAATCTTGGAAACCGTATTTTCCATAAATAAGTGAATTAAATTAATATACCCCCAGGGACTAAAAGTGTCACTTTATCCTCCGTTATAAAGAATACATATTCCAGTAGTACAAAAAATATTAAAATTTAACAATTTAAGAAAATCGTTTGATATAGTTGTAAGAAATTGGCTGTTTGAATGTTTTGATGTATTTTGTTAAAAGCAAGAGCGTGTCAGCTTTAGCTCTATTTTTTGAAAAGTATAAGTGGTGCATGATTTTTATAAATTAAGCATCTACATTTTTCTAATAATCTAAAATTAGTAATTCACATAATGTGTGTAAAATAACTACTGACATGCACGAGATCGTATATCATAAAACAAGTTTATCAAAAGAATTGTAGTTACTCTGAATTGCGATATATTTTCAGCTATTACTTTCCTACATCTGCATTAGATATAAATTCATACTGATATTTAATAACAAGCTGGAATATTTTTCCTTAGCTCATGGCATCTTGATAATCCTCCGATTTTATAGTTGGCTTATAGCGTAGGTTAGCATTTTTGAGGAAACTATGTACACAGCCTCATTAATATATGTCCTTTTGACAGTATTTTATGTAGTTTCTCGCTTGAACTACTATCCCAACCCTTCTGGTTCGTACGGCATGAATGGATGAATGTTTCTCCCATATATAATTTGGCGATTTTCGTTCCTATAACGTATTATTTGACGTAAAAAATTGAGTCTCAGGTGTTGGATTTCAGTTTTTTCCATCAATAACTTTATGTTGGTTCTGCTTTTTGTCCTACGGGAACCTGTATAATTGTATTCCTCTTTTTAAGTATACATCTTTTTATGTATACATCTCAAAGTTGGAGCTTGTTTTTCAGTTATATAAAAATTTGAAATGTATCGTCTAAGACGTTATCAAAATCGTCCGAATTAGTTTTTGCAACACTTGTTTTTATCTTTTTGTTTGGTGTTGCACATTCGTCGTGTTCAATAAACTTCATTTTGAACACTGCTTAAACTGACACCCGTTGCCAATACGACACGTTCCTGAACTTTTTTAAAGTCCTTTAATGGTTGATTATGATTACTCACAGCCTTTTTTCTCGTAAAATCAATAAAATTACTTCCCGTGTTTGACTATTTAAAATTTTGTCTTCGAGACTGGTATCGTGGGCTTGAACGTTCTCAAACTTTCAGGTGTTTGCGTCCTACTGTACCAAGAAGTACATACAACGATAAGAGATTTCAAGCTCTACTATACTCAGGTTTATATAACCTCAACATCTCTACACAAATAGCTAATGCTAGTGAGAAAAATAGCAAATATTTTGCCTCGGACATCATAGCGCTCAATGCAGGAATATAACTTTCTCCACGACTAAATAATAACGCTCAAATTATTTTCACATATTTAGCTGCATAATGATATAAATTCTTCACACTAGTGAATAATAAAAAGAATTAACTTTCGTTAGCCAATCACATTCTATTATTATCAGAATTCATGCTGAAATGAATTAAAATGAATAAATCTAATCGTCTCTCCAAAACGTCAAATACCTAAGAACGCAAATCGCTTCTGACAGCGCGTCGTTTGAAACGTCAAAATAATTATAAAATCATAATTTTACGTATTATAAGAGAAAAAAATGGATAATAGTAGCGATAGTGGATATGTACGCCTCCCTCCTCCGATTAAAAATATGAGTTACGTATATATATTTACTCTTCACATTTTTATAAATGTGCTCTATAGCCTAGTGGTGGTTGACTATGGCGCGGACGATCGAGGTTCGATCCTCACTGGAAGTTTTTTCTTTGTAGTCGTGGAGAAAGTATAGTCTTTTACTTGTGTAGAATGGCTATTATTCACTTGGATGATTCCAAAACTCACTCGCTGCGCTCCCTCGTTTTGGAAACTTCATCCGCGTGAATAATAGCCATCTGCACTCGTTGAAGAATATACTATTCTGTCTCTGTAGTGTAATATACTATTTTAGATGGTTAATTGGTGATTTTTGCTCTGATTAGAGGGAGATTATAATGCATGATCGTTTCAAACGGAATTAATCTTGCAGATTTGGTGGAAAATTGAACATCTCATTGACTGTTCGTTCTCTGTTTGCATTTCAAATCAACCAAACAAAATCTGTAAATGGACGGTATTAATTGAAAATGAAAAAATTCAATCGAAGTAAATTGAAATGACTATCGATGTTTAGTTAACCATTAAACATATTTAATGTGAGAATTTGAGCGAGTGATGTTTTCCATTGCGTTTGATCTGGATCCGTGTACAAATACAAATAAACTTTTCCGTATTTAGTAGTTAGTTAGTTATTAAGCGTCGGTTATAAGTTGAAATGGTATTTCAATAGCAAGTTGTCGTGTTCTGTGTTAGCAAAAGCATGTATATTGTGTAACATCCAACATACAAGTGTATCAAGAAGAGTGAAAAATATTTCGTCAGTTTTGTAACCTTCGTGGATATAAATACAAGTGAAAATATTTACCTTACCCATGGTTTTCACATTTTTTTAATGAAACAGTACAAAAAAGATGATTAGGAAAAAAATGTGGTACACCATTTGAAACGCTTGAGATTTCAAGTCGCAAATCATCTGGTTATAAAGAAAGGATTGGAGAAAAGAAATGTAAATTTGTTCTCATCCACTTTTGATTAAAATGAAGTCTTAAGAAATTTCCATCATTATTTTCATTTTACTATATAAATCTTCGACTCTTTAAAATCTTTTGTTGTAATCTCGTTCAAAAATACCATTAAAACGTCTTAAATTTTCTTATATTGTTTATCGCAGGCTGCGACGTCTCGACTAAATTGGAAGTTCCTTTTAAACAAAGTTTATAAAATATAATGCTATGTAATCCCTTGGAAGGGCAAAACCAAGGATCGTAAATAAAAAGAGATGGTATAATCCCTTGAGTAATGGAGGTAGCGCAAATGCAAACAATAAAAAGGGATAGAATAATCCCCCGTGGATCGGAGGTAATGCCGCAATAATGTAATAAAATTTAAATAGAAATAGCCGTTTGACATCAGTGTGAGGATATTTTTAGAAGCAAGCAAGCATCAGGATTCTCTATTACCACCCAGTGGTACTGATTCATCAGCTCAATATTTATTTCCAACGATTATTTAACGCATTAACAATTTTCTTATAACTGCCTAATTCATGTTCTCTAAATCTATATTTTAGTCCAAGAGATCTAAGCTTACGAGAGAGCTCATTATAGGACTACGAAGAGGTGCAAGGTTGAAACTTATTGTTGCAGTAGGGATTATCTTTGAAACGGATGAAGGGAAAGTTATGAAATTTTAGGAAGATGAATGAGACTCTATTCTGCATATTTTCGAGCAAATGTCAAATGTTTTTGACGTCAGCGCTTAGCGTACGACCACCATCTTGAATTTTTTTAAATGACAACCTAGGTCGTGTGACCCATCACAAATTTTTCTCTTTCCAAAAATAATCCCAATGTATAACCTGACTCGGATATTATGATAGAAATTCAACAAAAATATTAAAAGCACAATTTTAATCAAAACTGCGTGTTACAGAAATTTATAAACTAAACAATCATTCAAGCTGCAAATACTTCATTATAATAAGTGCTCAAAATGCTGGCCATTTGTTTGTTGACAATTATACAATCTCTCTTCGAAGCTACGAATCGAATCGTTGATCATTTGTGGAGTAATTCCCTGCATTTCGAGATGTATGCGATCCTTTAAGTCGTTTAAGTTAGTTGGTATGTTTACATAAACGCGGTCTTTCAGGTAGCCCAGAGAAAAAAATCTAGTGGTGTCAAGTCGGGTGATCTCTCCGGCCACTCAATTGCACTCCTTCGACCAATAGGAATATCTTTTACACTACCAGTTTAATTAAATTTATTTACAAACCTCGTCACTGTAGATCTACTTATAGGAGGGCATTCAGGATATAAATCGTTAAAAAGATAAGTTACTTCGTCATGGGTACGTTTGCGACCACCATATCCAACTAACATCAATATTTGGATGCGTTGCTTTTCTGATAAATGTGCCATTAGTCTTAATTTACTTTTAAATTTTATAGGACATTTGATAGTGAAGTGATACATTGGGATTATTTTTGGAAAGAGAAAAAAATAGGCTTTTTTGTGATGGGTCACACGACCTAGGTTGTTATTTTCAAAAATTCAAGATGGTGGCCGTACGCTAAGCGCTGACGTCAAAAACATTTAACATTTGCTCTTAAATATGCAGAATAGAGTCTCAGTCATCGTCCTAGAATGTCATAACTTTCCCTTTATCAGTTTCAAAGATAATCCCTTGGTGTGAGATTTTTCAGCAACGCTGCTGTATAAAAAATGTGTTCTCGGTATCTACTTGTTAGTTTCCGGTTATTTATTTGTTAATAACAAATTACTGACCACTCTTACGCAAAAAGTCACTAAGGTTTTTTGTTTGCAATAAGTCAATGCACCTACTGCAATAGGTACCTTTTCTTGGTCGGGTACCTCAATTTTCTGTGCGCTATTTTAGGCGGTGCACCGCTGACCTATAGTATTAGGACCTATAACCCCTATTTCTACTCTGTCGTTTCTTTTGACCCAACAGTAGAATAAGTGAGTGCTCTTCTCGTAATTGGAAAGATTTCCTTTTTCCGTTAATTCACATCCTGTATTGCAGACATGAAGTCCGTGGGCATCTCTATGGATTGGGTTGCTAAAGCCATTACTATCATGAGATGCCCAGTATCTACTACTACTAAATGTGCAGGCGAGCCTTGTCCTGGACAACTCAAGCCAAGGCACTGGTGGCCACTGGCGGGCCCATGGTGCCATTCCTGCTACCTAGACATCCATGAAGCCGAGCCCTTCAATAAAGGCCACTACCTTTTTCAATGGATGTCTGCTTGTGTCTCCAGGGGCCATAACAGGGACTCCGAAGATTCGGCTGCGTAGTACAGCCCAGTGTGGACACTCTAAGAGAACATGGACTGACGTTTCGTCAGTCATGCCGCAACCCCTACATAGGGAACTTTCCTCCACTCCTAAGTTGTGGAGGTGTTTCCTCATACAGCAGTGCCCTGTTAGGAGTCCTGCTATCTTCCTTAGCCTACTCTTTTGTAGTTCAGTAGCTGCCCTGGCGTGTCCATAGGTCCATCCCTTCAGTAGAAGTTTGGATTGTCTAGGACCCTGCAGAGCATTCCAATGAGCGAGGTGCTGATTCCTCAGTCTCTTCTTCGTCTCCTTGCGTATTTTTTTGTTTTGTTAGGCCCAGGGTCAGGCCCGGGCCGCAGAAAGGTCTGCCGCCCCTTCCACAGCCAGTGCATCCGCCATCTCGTTGCCTTCAAAACCAGAGTGGGCTGGAATCCATTCTAGCCGCACCACGTTCCGCCTTGCAAGATTAGCAAGTCGTTCTCGCATTCGTTAGCAAGTCCTGAGTTGCTGGTATACCCACTCAGGGCGTTAATTGCTGCCTGACTGTCGGAGTATATGGTTATGCGTCGATCCACATAACCTCTGTCTAGGTTTATCTGCGCACATTCCAAGATAGCATATATCTCGGCCTGATATCACCCAATGGTACACAAACTTGTGTTCTTGTGTTCCTGGAGTAAATTACAGCCCCTGCTCTATCACCAGAGCATGAGCTATCTGTGTACCAGACGGTCCCATTAGGCTGTGTATTCCTCTCTTTTTCCCAGGACTCTCTATCCTGGATCATGGCCCTGTATGGGGTAGCGAAGTAGTACTTACGCAGGCATTCATCAGCCGCTCGAGCCAGAACTGGAATATCTTCCAGGAGCCGGAGCTTCTTGACGTGCCTGCACTCTTTCCCTCTTTGCACGTATCCCAGCCGTTTCAAGCGCAGGAATGCCCAGTATCATAGTGAATGAAAGATTATTATTAATGAATTTCATGATGATATCGGAGCGATCAAAACAAGAAACACGATAGAGAACGACTATGAAGGTATATGAAGAAGTTAAAGTGACCTATTATCCTATTAATATTGGACTTAAATGATTATTCAATGGTATTATTAATTTTATTGATAAGAATAATAATAAAGTCAACAACTATTATTATTATTACTTCATTATTCTCATAAATCAGGTCACCATTGTGAACTGTCCATAAAGCAATTTAATTTTTAACCCTATTTAGCTATATCCAAGAAGGTTTTTGATATATTTTTGCGTCTACTAGATACATTCCACATACAAAAGATACAGAAACGGTAAAATTGTACAGGATATTCGAGTTTGGTATTGACACATTCAAAACAATATGTTAATTATATTTTTTCACATTAAAGCTGGAGACGTACTTTATATCAGGTAAATCAAACAATCCTGTAGAATTTTAATACAAAAATACTCGTTCCGTTTCCAACAAACCTGTGATATTAATCTTTGCCGACCATTTTGACGTTCCGTCCAATACAGATTGATTGACAGCCTTCATGTGACCTGCGTGATTCTTTTCTTCCACACCAAATACGTCCCTATATAGTTATTGTAAAAATGTCATAGAAAAAAATATTCGATAACTACGATTAGTCTTCTAAAAAAGCGATTTATAACTGCCTTGTTTCTTGTTGGAATCCAGATAATATAAGATCAATTCATCAAAATATATAGTTTGTTCGTATTTTGACACTAGGTGCTTCAAAAAGTAGCCATACCGGAGCCAAGTTGTTAAAAAATGGATATCGACTAGAAATAATTTGTCCATGGAAGTCAAAACCAAACATCCAAACAAAACGATGGACTATTCTAGTACTGGTACACTTGGTGGAAATCAATTTTCATTTTTGATTTATAAATCTATATATTTATATACTTGCAGTAGCCAGAATTCATCAGATCCCATCTGAAGAAGACCCGGAATCTTTCAAGAAATCTGATGGCTTTTACACTGGAAATGTCATGTCCACCCACGGCAGTGGAATGGGATGCGGCAAAAAGTATCATCACCTATTATCCAGTTCAATGGGCCATATAATTCCTTAAACCATATAAACTGAAACTTTGTGCCTGAGATTTCAGCAGGTATTCTGTGCAGATGGTGTGACAGGCCACACCTTTCTATCAATCCCATCAAAACTGTAATTGTATCTTCCAGGAGAAAAACAAAACTAATTCGTCAAGAACCAATACTATACGATCACAGGATTCCATTTGTGCCCAAGGCAAAATATCTAATCGCTAAGTTGGATAAAACGATCAACCATTCGGTTGAAGCAATATGCTAAGGCAGTTTATAATATTATAAAGTGTTCGCTATCCATCCATGATGCTTCAAGGTAAATCACGACCTTCAATAAAACAGCTTTAAGACATGGAGAAGAAGCCTTTGGACAGGGATGAGATCGGGTCTATAGCTGATGGAACCCTGCAGGATGTATTTTGGGCATAACATTGCTGGTTGAAAACACCAAATGTCTTATCTGCGTAGAAGAAGATTAATGGTCAAGCACATTCTGTATAATTGTGAGGTTTCTGAGCTGAATTTGTCCGCTCTAAGCATTTAGATAGAGACCCTTTTACAGATTATCAACCTAAATTCACCTTACTTAAATCACCCAGTACATTCGTTTTTTTTTGTCAACTCAAACTCAAGAAGTTTTTTAATGTAGAGAAAACCATGATTTCCTTTTTGATCAACAGGAGAATTCCCATTATTTGTTAGCTTGCTCGTATTTGTGACTGGCTTTATAGATATATCGGTTGTCCCTGGAATGAAACATCTCTCAAATTTCAAAAGCATAATATTCATTCATAACTGCTGCAATACTTTTCATCTTGTAGCAGGTTGAAGTTTTTTTAGAGTACATCATCTAATTTCATTCGTTCATGATGAAGATTTAGATAAATGTTTTGGTTGACATTAAAAGACCATTCTTATTTTCATTATTCAACCAAGTCATCGAAAACTTGCTCTAAATTGTGTAAAAGTTATCGCTGAGATAGTGATAAACTATTTACTCAACAATACCAAATGCGGTGGTCGTTTAGATCATAAAATGTTATGTGCCTCCGTATTTTTATAGAAATTACGATGGAGAAATACCAATAAAAAGAACAAATGAGATTTAGATGAAAACTTTTTGTTAATTAACGTGTGAATTCAAGGAATCAGAGAGCTAGTGAATGTTTCCCATAACCTTCTTCTGGTCCTGTGCGTGTTATCTGAGTTTATAATATCCATGTAATAATAAGTAAGCAAATCGAAAAATATTGGCATTTTTCAGTTTTTGTGTGTAGGTCGAAAACGATGCACCGGATGGAAAATGTCATCGCGTAAAAACTGAAACACAAAATTTCCTAATTTGGTTCCTTTCAAATATGGAGGTTTTTGTCCAAAGGGGGTATTAGGTTGAACAGAGGAATGCCAGGAAGAATCGACCTGCATAAATGAGGTCCTCAGGATCAGTAACCGCATGACGGAAAATCTTGACGAACCTCTGTATTACAGTGTTGTTTTTGAAGAGCTTGACATATTTCTCTTTCACACGGTAGCTACAATAAACGAGCCTGTAATATTAGAACATGTTCTAAGGGTCTCCTTTTCAGGTTTCATGTCTCAAGTTTTTTTAAGGATTTGATGCTTTGGCTGGATATTGGAATCAATTGTGACTTTTCCGATTATGATGACCAATGCAAAGCTCTCTGCCACTTGAATGGTAATGTTGACAATGAGGGTGTCAAAATCCTCAACAGCTTGTCTGGCATAAAACCTCTGCTGCACTAATTTCTTTCCCGGCATCACAATGGACCGTTTTTTGTTTGACGAAGAGTGCTTGCTTTCACGGTGAAGCCGCTCTTTCAACAGTTTTCCATGTGATTAGTTTTATTTCACTTTGGTGGGTATTTTTATTGATATTTAAATAAAAAAGAATAATTTTAAGCATTGTTGGATAAAGAAAAAATGTTTTTGGGTAAAAAATTGAATGAATATAATTTTTTTCAGTTTATACCCCACTTTACCCTAACGAATCTACCGAAATCGTGGAGTAATTCACCACTCAACACCGAAATCTACTAGTAAAACCACTTTTTAAATAGAATAATTCTTGGCGATCCTTTATAAATAAAAATTATACACGGCTAAACTGAGTATTTACAGAATTATCACAAAAAACTTGTTTATCAGTATCGGGTTAATAGTTTGTTAACCAATGGAATTGAATACCTATTACAAAAAGATACGTAGCGTGTATACCTACCACCTACCACAACTATTACATTCCTTTTCTATTTGTTTGACGGTGCAAATAGTTAGGATAGACAAAAACGTGTTTTAATTTTTATTTTAAATTCGGTTGGATGATACGTGTTTTAATTATGTTTATTTATGCCCTATAATTATATGACTTTATTTCATTTTTGCGATTCGGTGTGAAGATTCAGTGTTTATTGCTACTAGATTTTGAAGGGATAACAGGTGAGCCAGTTTATTATTATGTGCATAGAAACAACCGTTTAATCAATTTTAATAATTACTAAAAATAAAAAGTGTCTAAAACCAAATTGGAAACTATAATGCCCTCTTCGGAACTTTTTAGAGAAATATTGATTTCGGGGTACTATATTTACTATTGTAGGTATTTTAAATATATTTGTGAGTTTACAGCCGAGTAGTTTGATTCAACTATTTTTATACTATACATAGTGATTAAAATTATTGATCATGGGGTACTTTTACTCTTACTACTTTATTATTTTAAATATATTTTAACGTAAAAGATGAGTATACAGCACAGTATTTTGATTCAAGTATTTTTTAACTATACAAAGTGATTGAAAACTGAAGTAATCGAAGTTTTTAAATACGTACACACATAAAATGGTTGGTAGTAGAAGCTGAGTGATACGTAATCGACATATTTGCAGGGAATTATGGAAAATTATTCAAAAATTTAGGTCTATATATAGCATGAATATAGTATAAAAGTTTTGCTGATCTCCTGCGATTGTGCAAACTCAGATTACAGGCATTTAGGACCAGCAGAAGATATAAAATTATTTCCACCTTACTGGAAATGAATTCCTTAAAACGCTTTTCATGAATCTAATTTGAGTGACGTGTATTTTATTGCGTACATTTTTTTAACTTTTGCAAATTCATTTATAGAACTTTTGACTGTACTTTGCTATATGTTTCAATTTAACAATTCAATGCGAGAATATGTGAGTGACATATTCGCGCTGGAAATGATTGGAGGTGCAATTTTATAGAAAAAAAGTTTTTTAAAGGTGGAAACATTCACGAGGGACACCAGATATATCAAAACGATCCAATTGTTCCATATGTAAGTGTACTAGTCGAGAGATGGAAGAGAAATAGAGAAGAAAAAGTGTTGCTTTGTAACATGCAGTAGATTGGAAGTGACATGCTAAAAACCGAACTGTAGAAATTTTTATTTAGTACCTGTGTTCTTGAATAAAATTGATTGCATTGTCGATATACAGTGTGGGAACCACTTATAGAATAAAATTCTTTGTCATTATTTTAGAAAATTATAAGAAATGCCGAGACATGTCAACTTTTGAATTGAGTTGTGCGTTATGTAAACATAAATGTAAATGTACAGGGTGATTCACGCAAGTATGCCATAGTCGGTGTTGTTTTTTCAATGAAACACCCTGTATATTTGCATATTTTTTAAATCCTCTTAATGAACCGATTCTAACAAACTGAATAATGTATGGTCAATTATGAATTATACAGGGTGAAATTTTTATTTTCACATTTATTAAACACATACATGAAATATCTGATGTATTTGATTTGAATACATCAAAATAAATGCTCAAAATGTTCTCCACCTAGTTGTTGGCAATAGCACAGTCTCCTATCCTCCTTCTTGACTTTGTTAGAAGTTTGAGGTGAAATATTCCGTATTTCTGTAGTTATCCTGTCTTTGAGGTCTACAATGCTAGTTGGTTGTGTTGCATATACTTTGTTCTTGAGATAACCCCACAGAACAAAACCTAACGGCGTAAGGTCTGGCGATCTAGCTGGCCACTCAATAGTACCTCTTCGTCCAATCCATTTTGGGAGAGGTTTCATCTAAATAAGCTCTTACCATTAAAGCATAATGATGTGTTGCCCCGTCTTGCTGGAACCAAACATTTTCATTCGGTAAGCTAGGATCTATTGCGTTGGGATATAAGTTTGCCAACGCAGGAATAACTTCATTTCTTAGCATATTTGAATATTTTTCAGCTGTCAAATTTCCATCTATAAATATAGGACCAATATTATGATCGCCTATGATACCGGCCCAAACGTTCACCTTTTGAGGGTACTGAGTATGTGTCTCACGCATCCAATTAGGATTCTCTGATGACCAATATCTACAGTTCTGTCGGTTTACCTCTCCATTCAATGTGAATGTTGATTCGTCAGAAAAAAGAATGGTACCATTTCTGTTCAGCTTATTCATCAATCTTTCGCAGAAATCCATTCTACGATCTGGATCGTCTTCTGTTAACTTCTGCACAAAAGTTAATTTGTAGGGATGAAGTTTTCCTTTATGAAGACATCTTAGAACAGTTGTATGACTAAAATTATTTTCACGGGTAATTTGACGTGTACTTGAAGTTGGATTCTCTTCGACACTTAACAAAATATCCACTTTCACATCATCTTCAACGAAGTGTGGTTTTCCTTTCAATGGTTTGACATGTCCAAGTTATCAGTTCTCTGAATTGTGCATGGATTTTAGACACAGTACTTTGTGAAATATTAGGCAATTCAGGAAACCTGTGATTAAATAAGTTTGCCACTTCAACTTGACTTCTGCAGTTATCCCCGTACCCGATCATCATTAAAATCTCATTGTTATGTCGACAAGGAAAGAATGTTTGACAAAGATTTTACTTTTCCAGTATAAACTGTCAACACATGAACAACTGACAGAATAGAAAACAATCCACATTATTTACCGATTCAAAACAATCCACATTATTTACCGACTTTGTCTAATTATTGACGTTTTTAGGCAATTTTTAGGTATTTATGATAAAATTCATGGACGTAGCAGGTTTTGTTTAATATACAAATACGTCTAATAATTAGTTAGTTTGGATTTTTGATAAATCCATATTTAGCTAATTTAAAAAAAGTACCAATATTTCAAGTGTAATAAATTATTTATTTTAAAATTTCACTCTGTATAATTCATATTTGACCATACATTATTTAATTTGTTGGAATTGGTTCATTAAGAGGATTTCAAAAATATGCAAATATACAGGGTGTTTCATTAAAAAAAACAACCCCGACTATGGCATACTTGCGTGAATCACCCTGTACATTTAAATTTATTTTTACATAACGCACAACTCAATTCAAAAGTTGACGTGTCTCGGCATTTTTTATAATTTTCTAAAATAATGACATGAAGAATTTTATTCCATAAGTGGTTTCCACACTGTATAAGAAAAGCAAATCTATGCTGAAAAAATTATTCTTAACAGGTGATAACAAATTACAGTAAAAAACAAATATTTTTCAGTTCACACATTGAGTTAATTATAATTTTGTTTTCACCTATTGTTTTTTGGGGTAATTAAGTTATAATCTTGTTCTCCTTAAAGTTCTGCTTAGCTTCTTGACTAAATACTTTTTGAAACTTACCGGATCAGCTCGAAAATTTCTGGTTTTTCCCTTTCCCGCTGTTTCATTCTGTCTTTCATAGCTGTGATGATGCTATTGGCTTTATCTTCTGCCCCGTGTTTTGAACTTTTTTCAGCAGCCCCTGAAACAAATACAGAAATAATCATTTCAATTCAAAAATGAAATATAATAAATAAAAATGATTCGAATATACTATTTAATAAATAATGTTTCTTGAAAGTAATAACAAAAAATATATCATTTTTATATCCGAAGTGCCCATAGTGGGACAATCATCGCTAGGCAAATCGCGATTTTTCCGTTCGATCATAAGCAAATTTAATAAATTTTATTAGAAAACAATATTTAAACAAACACGATTCGTGCCCTACACTGGGGAACTACATTGGTTTATTTGTTTATTTGTAAAATTATTTTTGTAATTATGAAAAAAGAACTTTGAAAAAGATATCGATATAAAATTTAAGCACTGCCAGGAAGAGTTTATACCTGGAGCGAACAAAAATTAATTTAAATGGGGATTCTTAAAAGGGAGAACAAAATATTTTATAATTTTTAGGTGGTGCGTCAATTTTTTGAAGAACTGTATTTTGGATAGCAGTTCGGACATAACATTCAAGACACCTCGAAATTTTCAGTATGCAGTTTATGAAGACAACCGAATTATTATTCACACACATTCCCCTAACCTTATTTGATGTACATGCAGAGCTAGGATAATCAAGACCAGAAACACTTGATTTATCCTCGCCGGACGACGAGGACATTTGTTAGAAAGTCGGGTCGATTGCTTAATCGGTGAACATTCTAGAGATGTAATTAGGAAACCAAAACGTTTGATATTCACTACGTTCCGTCTGCATTTATCTCTAATTCTGTTCTCTTTAGAGCCGAATGTATGTGGGTTTCATGTGGGATGATTATAATTTAATAAAGCTTCTACAGCTTCTTTTTTCTGCGAGGTACCTAATAAAACAAGTCCTTTTTGTGCAATTAAAACTGATGGTTATCCATTTTACTGCATTATGCTGGTAAATTTCATTTATGGGGTAATTTATTGCGTATTCCACCATCTAAAGGGCCTACAGCTACGAAAAGTCTCATTCGTTCATAGACGGAGTAAACTTTTAAGGTATTTATTATAGGAAGAACGTCTCTAATAAATTTAAGATTTCTTAACTGTGTGCACATTTTTATCAGGTATTTAGCGAAATGGATAAGGTTTAGTGAGTATAGTTATACTTCTTATCAAAAAAGTATCAGGAATTGATCATTTAAAAAGACAAAATAACTTTCTCTTCATATTAACGCAGAGTTTGTTCGCCATTTCGCCATTTAGTTTGTTTTAAATTTTCCATTTTATCAATTTAGCTCAAGTTTGCTTTACTATTTCAACAAATGATAGAAATAATAAAATCTGTCTCAAAATTTGCATTACAAAAGCAATTTCGTGTGACACAATATGCTGCAAATCTTACAAAAGGCATTTAACTTTGACAATAACACGTGTCTATGAATATCCGAAAGCAGTTGAGATGTAGATGATTTTCCGCGCTTCAGTAGGCGATAAATGTCTTCAAACTGAACTCAAAATTGCTTAAATAAAGGTAATGATGCATGAAAATTGGAAAAAGTATTTTCTGTATCTCATAAATCAATTTTAAATATGGAAATAAAGATTAAAACTTACATGTTTAGGGTCATTTTTGACAAAAAATATAATATAAATTCTGGCAACTATCGATCCCAATGAAACAAAGCAATAATAATATAAGTATCTCTCAAATAATCGAATTGAACCTGGTTAGCGTTTTGTACAATTCAAATTAAATCGAATACAAAAGAATTTTGATTTTATGAGGTTTCGAGAAAGCGAGGGCAAAAATCATTTTCAATGCAGATACGTAGTCGTAACTTTTTATTCCGTGTCAGTAAAAAAATCTACTGCCGACTGTTCATTTTTCGAATGAAAAAACCTACTAGATCTAGAATAGTTTGTTGCCCTAACGAAGCATCTTTCATGCAACTTTATTGTTATTTGGTATGCAACTTTATTGTTATGTGGTCAAATATCAATAAAATGCATTCAAGCTGTTTCTAGGACAACAAAATTGTATTATTTTCAGCAATTTAATATGCACTCAATATATAACTTAGAACTTTGATAAGGAGGTTGTTTGGGATGCAAGTGACATAATAAGAGGGTGAAGAAATTGATATTACACCTGTAACCGACATCCGTGTCACAATATATAAATTATTTTGTCCTGATTAATAATATGTTAAAATCTAGTACTGTAGTGTACGATAGGAATGCAATAATTTTCACTACTTTACTTTTCGCTCATTTCTTGAACAATAAATACCTACTATCAGTGGCGGATTTACCAGCAGGCTAAGTAGGCACGAGCGTAGGGCGGCAGATTTTGGGGGCGGCAACTTTGAGGAACGAATTTTTTTTCACCTCATAGAAATCAAAAAGATTTTCCTATGACGGTTTTCTGATGTCTTACAGATAGAAGTCTGCAACAAATTTTGTCGATGACTTTTCTCTCTCACTTGCCATTGCACATTCCGAGAGTAGCAAACTTCCATATTCTAGAGTAAAACAGCTAGTTCGCCGCCCCTTAACCAGTAATCGGCCTCTCGCCTCTGCGCCCTTTACCCACACTTTTTATGAGTGAAAAGAGAGAAATTGTAAAAAATATGCCCCTCTTCCCACTAACAACTCATACATGCCAGTCTTACTACTTGTTGGAGGCTACGAACTGGACGGTTTGTTTATAATTTTTCGATTTTTATTCGAATATAATGAATAATTTACTGAATACCCCATTACCCCGCCCATACATGATTGAGCTTCGATTAGCTCAAAAATATACCGAAATAGTAGTTTACCTAACTAGTGCTGAAAGTGATACTTTTCCGCACGCTATTGCAGATGGCCGTACGACGCTTCAGCGAGTTCGGCCAGCAATCTGCACTGCTATTAGTTGACCTCCCTTTGTTCTCAATTTCTTTTACTTATCTTTTTTAATACATAATCTAGGGCCAAATTGAAAAGTGTCGCTGACAATGAATCACCCTGTTTAACTCCTTTGTTGTTTTTTCCCTTTCTGGGTTTTTATCTCCGCTACTGTTTTTGCGAAAGTCATTTTTATCAATCTTCTCAGCTTATCGCATACCCCCAATTATTTTAATGACTTTATTAATTGATTTCTCCGGATTGAATCGAAAGCTTGCTGGAAGTCTATAAATAGAATTTCAAAATCAATATTGTATTGGTTAGCCTTTTCTATGATCTGTTTAAGTATATGTATAGCATCTGTCGTAGATCTTCCTTTCCTAAACCCATATTGGTATTCTCCTGCTACTCCACCTGTCTCGTGTAATCTCATTTGTATAATTGTTGATGTTATCTTATAAACTGTGTTAAGTAAAGTAATTCCTCTGTAGTTTTTGCATATCTGTTGGTCCTCCTTTTTATGTATCGGTATAATTTGACCTATATTCCATTCCTCTGGCATTTCTTCATCTTCCCATATTTTATTTATTATTTGATATATTTTTTTTATCAGCTCGGCTCCTCCATATTTTATAAGTTCTATATTAATTCCATCACTACCTGGCGCCTTTCCATTTTTACATTTATTAATTATATCCGTTATTTCTTCTATTGTTGGTTTCGAGATTATTTCCTCGTTATCCACTTTTTGTATATCTATTTCTCCCGTATCTTCCGTTTCTGTTAATAACTCTTTAAAATGTTGCATCCATATTTCTTTATATTCCATTTCTGTGTATATATTTGTTTATAGAAAATTCATTTTTTTGTTTTTTAACACATTCAGAGCACTTTTTTTTTATTTTTTCTTCAGGTGCTCGTAGATAAAGTTTTGTATGACACTTGTGCGTGAAGTACTTTTGCGCACTCGTTGAGAAAAAGGCACTCGCTACGCTCGTTCCTTGAATTTTCCAAACTCGTGCGCAAAAGTACAACTACACGTACTTGTATCATAAATAACTATTACGTGCAATTACAACGAAATTGTTGCATTGTAAAAATAATGTATGATATGAGGCAAGGGCGGCAAAAACTATTCAGCCTATACCTTGAAAATTCGTAAATCCTTCACTGACTACTATCATATTTCCCATGTTTACAAGGAACGATTACACTTGCTAAAAATGAACGGAAGCAGATAAAGCAACAGAAGAAGCTGATCTTTAATCATTTTTACAATTAAGTATCGCAATTATCTTGAAAGATGCGATCGATTCACAATCTAATATCCCTCTTAAACTAATCAACGACGAGCTGCGATATTATACTGTAGATATCTTCTGTATGTTCCTTGTTAATTATTTTGGGAAATATTTTTTATATTTATTCAATTCGATGTTTTGGTAGCATTCTAGCTACCGTTATCAAAAACAAACAAGTTTTTTTTTAACTCCGGTCCGTATCTGACACTAACGAAAAAATTAGACAATCAGACAATTAATAAGTTTAAGAGCGATTTCAGACGAGACACTTTTTGGCCGGCTACTAGTGTCTGAAAAGAATGGCGCGGCTAAAAATACATTAATATAGAAAGACGCATTCACACGAGACACATGTGAATGCGTCTATTTATATTATTGTATTTTTAGCCGCGCGATTCTTTTCAGACACTAGTAGCCGGCCACAAAGTGTCTCGTCTGAAAGTGCTCCAAGGCAAAAATTTGTCGTTAAATTTTTAAGGTCCATTCACGATCACATTCCTGAATGTGAAACAATAGCTATTTGTGTATCAAGAACAGAAAGTAGTACTTTGGCAGTCGAGACAGAAAGTTGCAATCTGTCGAGACTATCAAAGGACTATCTGCTCGAAATACACACAAGATTTTTTCTACGATCACACCAAAATAAAATTAATTGCCATCGTTTGTACTTAGCAGTTTCCAGATTGCAGTTTCGTGAACCTATGTACGTAGGCAACACTTATTACATTAATGTCCGATATTTTTTAGATTTCCCTATTTCTCATCAAATTATTACGGAAAATACTGTTGGATGCTTCAATATATTAGAAAATCAACTAAAATATATTATTCTACAGTTTATATCAAAATAGCTACTAGTTCTCTTTTATCTATAAATAAAATTAGGCGTGCGCCAAAGTTACTTTCTGCTTAAGAGCGCCAATAATGTCAAATTATGACAGCTCGTGGAAAACATCAACTTTGCAGTTGCTTTTCAAGGCACAAAAGACGACTTTCGATAGTGGTCGTAGAAAAAATATTCTTTACTACATTTTAATCATTGTCAATACCAAATAATGATAATAACAATGAAATAATTAAACTAATATGATTTATGGAAACTTATAAATAACATTTGTTAAGGGTTTATCTGGAGAACATTCTTTAAAAAACTCATATCAGATATCCTGTGAATGCGACAAATCTAATTCAGGTGAAACATCTAGACCATTGAAAATCGGAATGAAAGAACACAAAAAGTATAATAAAGATAGAGAGTTCTCCAAGTATTTGCAAACATGCTCGGGAAAAGAGGAATCATATTCAATGGGATCTGGCTCACATAATAAAATCAAATAAAGTGCTTTAATACAAATAAATACGGATAAATGTGTAGCTAGTATTACGACAGATTGTAGTCAAATTTGATTACTAGCGCTACCGAAACGTTGAATTGAAAAATATAAAAAAAATGGTGGTTCGATTTACCAAAGAATGAACAAAAAGTATCATACTGTAACTTACTTTTCAAAAAAGGTTTTAAATGGTTGATGTGGTCGGTCTAGCGTGTATACGTAGCTATATCAACAATTTTCTATCCTCTGAAAAGCAATTTAATTATGTATCCGCATTCTGCATGAAGTATTTTCATAAACACACGCGATTTAACATCAGTCCGTTGTGGAGTTGCTGGAAAAATAGAATTTTCCGCGGGTGCATTTGTCGCAACTGTAATAGAAGGTTTATTATTCCCCATTTAATCCTTTGTTCCCGTTTTATACGGGAATCAATTCAGTAAATAACGGACGTTAACAATATCTTCTGAATGTTCCTTGTGGTATATTATTCATTCTTTTTTTAATTTCTTGGGAA
>CAJUYH010003734.1:0-15572 GCA_910591685.1 Galerucella tenella | reverse complement strand
AAAAATGATCACCACTAGAGTAGCAGAGACGACGACGAGTGAAACTATCGTCTTCATATGCACAGTCAGGTTTACTGTCTTCGAAATAATTTAAAGCTGGTGCATAGAGAAAGCTTTAACGTTTGAGATGGTTAATCTCCATTTAATCTTAGAGCTAGTTACATAAAAAGAGAAAATATTCCCCTTTATAAAGTTTTATTTCCGTGCACTTATAAATTCTTGTCCGCTTTTACGGGTCATAAACGCAGCATTAGTTGCTTCAGTCACTTTCGAATAAGTAACGAGTACAATTGAGACCTTGAGTGTCTAATTATTTTTATTAAAGAAATGTAATTAAATACAGTTGTTTGCATGATTTGATTAGAGAAAAGAAAAGCTCAAAGATATGCAAAAGCGGAGTGTAATAGCATGCAAGACTACGGACTACTTTGTAAACAGAAGCTAGTGAGAAATCGATATAAGATTATACAATTATCAGCCGTGTGGCGAAGCATCCCAGTTAGAATAATGTTTATGCTGAATGCTCTTGATGTTAAACCAACCTTGCGAATTCAACCCGATGAAATCATTTCCCTATTCATATAGGTTAATATCTGTGAAACCATTGGGCTATATTGACTTATATTTGGAAAAACACAATATCTACAAAATAAATACTATGTTTTATGATACATTTCTGTCACAATTATAAATTGAGTAATGATACTACTACAGTTAAATTAGATGTTTTTTTGAATCTCAATTGTGAGAAGTTTCATCGAAAAAAGGTCACAGAGAATGACTAGCGTCTAGCCGTTCAGGTAGCATCGGACACGAAGATGAACGAAAGTAGGTATAATCCAGTCATTATTGACATTCGAAATCGAAAATTTAAGAATAATTCCAAAAGTTTTCAAACTTCGGTCAAGTGAATGGTACATTGAGACGACAATAAATCTCATTTTGCAGCCTTGTCCGAAGTCCGGAACATTGTTAAAATTGCAATTAAATTAATTTTTGCTGTATGGTCGTGAAAAAAATTCCAAAAGTTCTGCAAACTTGGGGAACCTCATACGCGATCCGGAACTTTTGCAATTTTCTTGAAGGTGACAAAATAATAAAATTACATTTTTGCAAATTGCATAAAGTTCCGGATCGCGTATGAGGTTGCAAATTTGTAAATGCATCAGAATAGATGTTTTCAAAGTTAGCAACTAAGTTCCAAAACTTTTGTAATTATTCCGAGACCGCCTTGCTCGAAAAAATAACCATGAATTAAAAAAAAATTATAAATAAACATGTTCCGGTCAACGTAAAAGGTTGCAAATTTATACAATCGTTCGGAACATTTTTCCGATAGATCTGTCAAATTTGCAGAACTTTTGGAACGTTTTCCTTCAGTTTAATAAAAAAAAAAGATTAATTTTTAATAACAAAAAATGTTCCGTGCAGTTAGATTGGTTGCAAATTTAATACGTGATATGAAATATTATATCGAAAACTTCCCCAAGTTTGCAGAACTTTTGGAATTTTTTTCACGACCATACAGCAAAAATTAATTTAATTGCAATATTAACAATGTTCCGGACTTCGGACAAGGTTGCAAAATTTCATAGTTTGTTTTTATACCATTCCCGACCCTACGTCAAAATTTGAAAACTTTTGTAATTATAATCAATTGATTGTCTTGACTGACTGAACTAGTAGTTCACTCAACGATAGTAATCAACGATTCTAAAACTACCTAAATTTGTTAAGATTCACGGTGAAATGGAATATAAGTGCAAAGAATGTGATAGTGGCTTTAGTGCTTTATCAAGTTTAAGAAGACATGTTAGGGAATTTCATGTGAAAATCTGATGGATTTGTCCCCTCCTCGCTATAGAAAAAACATATATATATATACATATATTGAAGTGAATATGTAAATATCAGAAAATAAGAAATAGAAAACTAAGAAAAAAACAAAAAAACCCAGGCCCAAACCCGGTTGATCAAAGTGTAACTATGTATTCAAACTTGAAACATCAGAAAATAAGAAATAAAAAACTAAAAAACCGGGTTTCGAACCTACGACGAGTTGTGTGAGTTGTGAGCTCGGCACCCAAGCAGTTGCGTTAATCCACTCACATTCAGTCACATCGAATAGAAGGTTAAACGATGCTTGGACGCATGCGCACCTCAACTACTAACTTTCGTTCATCTTCGTGTCCGATGCTACCTGAACGGCTAGACGCTAGTTGTTTTCATTCATTCATACGTTTGGGTTGGACTCAACAGTCCAGGCATTTGAACTCAATCTTTGTACCATTACCCATGTTATCTGCCTATTTTCATTCCAGAAGCTTCGTGTCTTTTACATAGTCCACCAGTTTATCTGGAGGAATCTTCAGTAGTTGTGATGGTTGTGTTATTTCCACGACAAAGTGCTTCCGTCTGAGTCCTCCTAAGTTCTCACAGAAGCAGAGTACTTATGTGAGTAGGTGTTTCATCGTAGAGTTCACATTTTCTGCACATAGGTTCACTAACTTTGCCCATTCTGTGCAAATGCTTCCTCAGGGTACAGTGTCCAGTCACCAGGTCGGTAACTGTCATCAAATTTCTCTTACTCATTTTCTGCAGCCTGTACGAGAGTAACTTGTCTAAATTCTTTAGTAGACTCTTAGTATGAAGGGGTCCTTGTATCAGCCTACATTCTAGTTGGTGTTCCTCAATTAGCCAGTTTCCGACTTCCCCTCTTATGTAATCCTTTGTGATTCCACAAAACAGTTCTGTTCTGTGACGGTCAGTAGCAGTATTTATCATTATTAATTGTCTTTTTTCAATCAATGACAAAATGGTATTTCTTAGGATTAACAAGGTTGGTAAAGGCCAATTGGTACGTAGTCCAGGCATATACCGCTTCTTTTCATAAATTTTTTTAATCAGTATTAGTTTAAAAATCTCGACTTCTCCTAACTAGCATTTCTTGTGATTATATCACATTCCAGAGATAAAATTGCAGGATATTTAAACGTAATCCATAGTAGATCCAACAATGTTTCCAATCCTCGGTTGCTTTGTATGGGAAAAACGACCGTTCGGATAAAATATTAATAGCCGGAAATGATAACTGGGAGAACTATATATTCGGTTAGTCACTTAATTTCTTAGGCATAGAATGCTTACTGTCTCGCTCTCTTCGAGTTTGCACATTTTTATATTCTACATTTTTTCAAAAATATTGTTGACCGTTGTACACTGACTGACCACTGTCTTTCTTGTCTAATTCATAAATCGGTCTGTGTGTATTAATTGTTGGTTGTAGCTGACGGAATAACATTCTAGCATTCGAACCTCGTGAATAATCGATATAAAGTAGTGACTCAGTGAACAAATAAAACTAGAAAGTACTTCATCCCCTATAAGGAACAAATTTAGTATGGTTTTTTAAGATACCTACTTGAAAGCTACCCCCCCAAAAAAAAAGAATTTCATTTATTGTTTCAATATCTGGAGGACTTTTCTTAGTAGAAGAACTATAATATCTACATCTTAGATGCCACAAATTGATGTTGCTTGCTGAAAAAGCCGACTGATAATTGCATAATCAATGTCTACAGGGTCGTATAAAATAAACGATATACAGAGTGGGTAATGATGAATTACACTCCTACCTCGTATTGAAACTTCTATGAGGAATATCAAATAAATAGCGAAATTTAAATTTGAACGGTAGGTTTGATTGTCTTATATTTTGTTAAAGTATCACCCAACTACCCCTACCTTCTTTGAACCTTGAAAAACTCAGTACCGGTAATTGAAAATAAGCTCGTTTTGTTCAAATAAAAAAACTCACCTTGTGTATGGTTTTTGAGATTTAAGGAAGTATTCTAAGAGATATACGAGACGCTGTTTTTTAATAAAAAAATCAAATTTGATTATATATAATAAGTTGAGCGAATGATCTATACATTTGGGAAAATATAATTGTTGAAACCACGTGTTCAAAAAAAAAACGTTTTGTATATTTCATAAATTTTAATTTCTTGTTGCCATTCGAAATACCCATCGGCGCACCACTTAAACTCTAAGTCGTTTTCGAAAGTACAGTTGTCAGAACCAAACATGAGCCCCGGAAAATATGCGAACTAAAATAAGGTCATCGCAAGCAGCCAATCAAGAGCCAATGTTAACGATTGTCCATTAGTAATTGTTAGATATAATCGAAATAATATGACCGAGTGATTTCATCAACATACATCATTTTATTCATTCTGTATCAGTGTTGTCAATGCGAGGATGATTATCCGATTTTTAGACAATTTCACTAATTTGGATCCAATAGTTTTTCGACAACACTGGACTATAACCAGTTCATATTTTATTGCTTTCCATAGAAACTTTACCCTTCTTTTTCATGACATGTAATTAGAAAATATAGACATTTAGGGCAAACGGTAGTTTTAGTTTTGGTCCAATATAAATTTGTTTATTAATATTTAGAGTTACATTTTTAGCAAGTTTGACTTTGTTTAAATATCTCTTAACATTTGACATTTTATGGTATCGATATTTGGTTATCGATTCAAAATATCGAATTGTTACTACAAAAATACAACTACAGCGACATGAACACGCCCACCAGGGCTCACGTTTGCTTCTGCCAACTTGTAAGGGCTGGCGTGTGCCAACGCACTTTTCGCGTCAAAAAAAGAGTCTTCGTGCAGAGTCTCGAGAGATAACGTGTCCACGACAGTGTGTTAAGTTGTTTCATTCCCGGTATAAACCGACATTTCCGACCAAATTGGTCAATATCAATTCCTACATTTTCCTTCATAAAAAGTGCAGTATCCATAAAAATAAAATTTGATAATCACAGTGATTCAAACTTAAATTCAAATTAAATCTCATAGTGAATAGTGCTTTGATTGCTATTGATTGCTTCTGATTGCAAACTGAAAGGCTTGCCTACATTTTATTGTCCTATGTGTATATACGGATTTTGAACAGTTGTTATTCAATAAAATATTTATAACTTGTTGACGACCCTCAAGTGTATATTAATTTAATGCTGAGCCGGCCCTTTGAGAAAACAGTCTGCTAAATCGAAGGAAGAAAGCTACAAAAACAGTGTTGTGGCCAACCAACCGCAACAATAATACTGAACCCTAATACTGAAACATGGCTCTGTATAATATTTTTCCAGTAATGCATCTATAATTTTTTACATGAACTTATTTTTGAAGACCAGTACTGATTTTCTCCAATTTAAATAAATCAGTTAGTAGGGTAGTGCAGTATTTAACCAAAATATAATACCATTCGAACTTACCGTCATGACCCATAGAAATTTCACCTCGTTTAGGTATTTGTGAACAATAGGAGCAGCTACTTCTGAATGGACATTGAATATTTTCAATACGAGGTAAGAGTAAGTGTATACGTCCACACAAGACACGATTAAGCGATAAGCGATGCGACGCTATCATAACAAACCTGTCAAATCAAAGTCAAGCACAAGTTACCGCGATTTCGCTCGTCTATTTGATTTTCGAGAATATTTGGTTATTGATCGTCTAGCCAGTTATCGCCCGAGTGACATGATGGATGCCGAAAAATTATTAAATGCAGCTAGAGTGTGTCCTTTTCCATGGGATCAACAGAATAAAGAATATATAGATTTTGAAAAGGTTGAGAAGTTATGGCTGGGCGTACCTCGCTTCAGAAAAAAGTGTATTTTGTTAACAGAAGCAGTTTTTAATAATAATTGATATAAAAGATATATGATATTAGTTATTTACTTTAAAATATCTCGTCGCTCATTTTGTTTACAAGTGAGATGACCTGGCAAGTTGCAGGCAGAAGATGGAAAGCAACTACACGATTTCGTCGCCATCTATTAAAACAACCAAACCATACCAAGCATAATGTCGCATAGCATCGCGTCGCAGTGCATCGCTCATCGCTAAATCGCGCCCTGTGTGAACGTACACTAACTATAGTTTCTTATCACTCACCATGTATTGGAAAATATAAAGATATATTATTTTCATTGAACTTGACTACAATGTTCTCGATTTATTTCAAAACGACTCATTTGTAATAAAATGCTTACGGAGCTGAATTGTTAAAACTACTCTACAAAATTAATTTCCATTATTTTCCTTACGGAAATTATGACAACAACAAACGTTAGATAAAACAATAAATCATATTCTATCAATTCAGCTGTTTGATATAAATATTAAATTGTAAGCAAAATTATTTCTAAAAACATTCCTCTATGAGAGAAATGGACCAATACCTTGAGCACCTGGAGGATTCAAGCGGCGCAGGCGTAGGACACAACCATCAAGACAGAAAACAAACAACATGGAACAGATTAGTAACAGTAGGAGAAACGTATAGGTGAATACGTAAATATTTTACACAAAGTAACACATATAACAATTAATAAGGATTTCATAATCATTGTGGAGTAGCAAAAGGTATTTGGTAGTGATTTATTCCACAATTTCAATCGAAAGACTGTGCCCGATTTCACAGTATATTTAAACCCCCTGGTGCTACCACAATAATAAGGAAAACGTTCTTTGAGGATAAGGAAGGTTCAACAAAGGCTAGTAATAAATTCATTAGGATACAATAATGTACATCTATCAAAAGGACAACGTTACCAGGAAACATCTAGACAGAGGCAGCGATAATATCAAGTAATTGTGAGGTTTTGTTAAATGATGTTGTGTAACAAAGATTCATGTGGATTCGTTCAATTTCTTTTTTATGGAAGAACCTTTCTTTTAAACTTATACATTTTTTCCACTTAAAGTTTCGAGCTGAAGGGAAGTAAAATGAACTTGCAAGAATGCATAGAAATGTTATTTTATCGAGCAGTAGTTGAACTTTCAAAAGTACAAAGACTGGGCAAGCTAGGAATGCAAAAATGATTTGAAGTAACAAATTGAGCTTTGAGTTCGCGGATATACTCATGCCACGGAATGTTTTAAAAATATTTAACTAATATTGTGTGTACAAATATTAATAGATGTTGGATGTTTTTTATTTTATTTTTCGCTGCTTCTGTTTCAAGGGAGTTTTAAACGAACAATACACAACACATTGGAAAGGGATGGACAGAGGAGACAAAACTGTTTGCTTATATGAATTCTTTTATTTCATTAACTTTGTTTGAATATTTGAGGTGTAGTCGACTACTCCCTTTTGTCCAAAATGGCGATCGATTTTATATGACTTGTCATATTAATGTAATACGTAAAATTAACCAATTTCCCGTGTTTGATCCAATTATCGGAACCGAATTTACCGTATAACTTTTCAAAGAAATTCGTTACGGAAATGAGCAACAAGAAGGAATGGGATCCAAATACCATTACCAGACTTGGAAAGAATGCCATTCAATGGTACACAGACGGCTCAAAAGCAATAGAAGGAACTGGGATAGGAGTGTTCGGGCCAGGAACCAAACACTCTGAAAGCTTGGGAAAAACCCCAAGTATCTTTCAAGCGGAAATCCACGCCATAAGATAGTGCGTCCAGTTTAATATTGATAAAGGATACAGAAGACAAAGGATTATCATAATGTCGGATAGTCAAGCAACCATTAAGGCACTGTAATCAGTTCCAAAATGGTGTGGAAATGCCTAGACAAACTCAATGAACTAGACGAGAACAACATAGTCACCTTACTATGGATTCCAGGACACACAGGAATAGAAGGAAATGAAATAGCAGATGAACTAGCAAAGAGGGGGACTGAAATACTTTTCTGGGGGCCTGAACCCTTTTGCGGAATCAGCCCCAATGTAATATTGGGAGAAATAAGTAAAGCCGAGAAAAAGAGAAGATCTGACCATTGGAAAGATCTAGTAGGGCGTATACAATCAAAGACTCTTCTGGGTGACTACAACCTGCTGAGATCAAAAGAATGCATAAGTCAAAGTAAAACTGCGCTAAGAGTTTTAACAGGGATCCTAACGGGACATTGTCGCCTGAATGGACACCTGAAAAAGCTCAAAATAGTGGAGGAACAAGAATGCAGATTTTGTGGAATGGAAGAAGAAACCTCTATCCACATACTTTCCAACTTCACAGCACTTCAGAATCCTAGAGCACAGCACCTAGGAGATTACTGGATAGGAGAGGAACACTGGCCTAAGTTGAAGCCTGCAGACATCCTAAAATTCCTCCGGGATATAGGACTAAGGGAACTACTAGTTTCTGAGACTCTCCTTAGAAACTAAGTATAAGTAAGGGGGCACAATAAATCTCTTAGGTCTCAGTGAATGTAACCCCAAAATATACACACACATACATACATAGGGTCTGACGCTGCATTTACTGGTCCTCAATCACTATTTGGGATATGAAAAACTGCTGCATGTGGTTGTACATCTAGGTGGAATCAAACTAAACAGCAGTCGTACTGGAGACACGTGTCAAAACAGGAACACAGCAAACTCCTGGTCGAAAAACCTTCGGAGACGCTGACTAATGAAATATTAAACGTCAGCAGGGGCCTGATAGGAAAAGTAATAGGTTTACTCATCGGTCACTGTTCCCTAAAGAATCACAGGGGCCATGAAAACGACTCCGACTGCGGCCCTGGAGGTGATAGTAAACCTACCACCACTGCATATCCTCATTCAAGGAAATGCAAGATCTGTTAGTCACATATTATTACAGGGACCTTCTCCGATAAGCCAAGATCACGGCTATATGAAGAAATAAAGGCAGATCCAATACTGGGAATTCCAACGGATGCCCGACAATATAGTTTTAAAAACGAGTATACAGTTTACATTTCAGAGAGAAAGGACTGGGAAGCAGGGCCTCCTATAACAGCGAATCTCAACTGGTACACTGATAGCTCGAAAACAGACTCCGGAGTAGGAGCCGGAATATATGGGGTACAAGAGAAGATCACGATCTATCTAAGCCTAGGGAAACATGCTACTGTCTTTCAGGCAGAGGTAATGGCGGTGCAATGCTGTGCAGAAGAGTTGATGAGACAGGAGGTGGATAACCAAAGAATCAACATCTACTCCGACAGCCAAGCAGCACTTAAGGCGATAAGCTCATATAGGATAACATCAAATCTGGTGTGGGAGTGTCGGAGGGCCCTAAACAGACTAGGCAGTCATAATAGAGTGACCCGAGCAAAATGCCTGGGTAAAGAGAACATCCACAAATGGATAAACATCCAGGCGTTGCGCTGGTGGTATGAAACCACAGGACAAAGACACGCAAAATTATTCCTTTAAAGCCCTTCGACAAAACTGTCACACGACCTATTATGTCAAAGTCGGGAAACGACGGGGATGATGGTAAGAATGCTGACCGGTCATTGTAGGCTGAGGAAACATATGCACACAATTGGCCTTGCAGATGACAGCAGGTTCTGCCAGGAAGAAGACAAAACCGCGGAGCACATACTCTGTGAGTGAGAAGTGCGGTTTCACTTACTCGGAGAAGAAAAACCGAGGGCAGAGAGCTACGCAAAGCAGCCGGTATCCAGGCTATTAAGTCTAATAAAAAGAATAAAGCTAGATATTGAGCTCTAAATATGGGGAGGCCACAATAGATCTGCAAAGTTCGCAGTGGGATAGGACAAAGAGGCACTCCAATTCTAATCTAATCCCTGAAGAAGCACATGCTTACAATTGGCGTATATAGGGAGGAACCTATCTGTCGGTTGTGTATGGAAGAGGAGGAAACAGACTTTGACATTATTTTCGATTGTGAAGTATTATCTCATTGAATATATAGACTCCTAAGTCTAAAGCATCCAAAAGAGGATTTCTCCAAGAAGGGCTTAGTGAAAAGACTGTTGAACTTGATATGGGCAACTGGTCGAGGGAAGTCTCTCATCGACCATGCTTTGGAAAATGTGTGGTAATAACTACTGACATTTTAAACTTTGGTTATTCTTGCGATAGCAACATAGTATTAAGTATCTATTGAACAAGTTGATAAATTCAGTCAAAAAAAGGTTAATATTACAAATGTAAATACATATAATCGATAGCCACGTTGACAAACATTTTTATGGTTGGAAATTTCATATAAACAATTTTTATTATACATAAAAAAAATTGTATACTAAATGTCGTATTAAAACATCCAAATGTTGACACTGCGCACATTTTAATCTAATTGAACGATGTGAATTTTTTTTAATACATTCGATGTTATATCTATTGATACGACGTTCATTTATAACAAATCATTCGTATTGGATAGCACTATAAAAAAGATTTAAACTTAAAATACCTCTGTTTTATCATTGTAAAAGTCGTAAAAACAACTGATGTTATTTCATTTTTATTGTGTTCCGTACATAAACAACTCAACTGGTCAACTTACTGTTTGCAAACTTCGATCGAAACCATTACAATTGAGAACACAAATGATTTATAATAGTTACACAGGCATTAAGTATTATTTCGTAAAAAGTATCAATAAGGATTGTAATATTGTCTTCTTCTGTGAATATACATATATATTATATCATAATTAGATGTCAAAGATAATCCATGCCATGGATGGAGAGTAGGGTATCTCCACAAGATGGGGAAAAGACAGACTGGGAGAAGTGGGACATGTGCTTGGGTGCTGGAAGAATGAGGAAGTGCTGAAGAAGTTGGCGAAGGAATTAGGAAAGGCGGTGTATTGGGATAACATGGTGAAGATAATATGGCTTCATATGTACGAGTGATAGAAGAGAGAAGGTAACGAAGAGTGTTTGAGTGACCGCAGGCCTTCTTGAGGTAGTGATTCTGAGGCGGTAGTAATGGCGAGTTTGAGGTGTGTTTGGTTGTATTAGGGATGAGTCCAACACTGTATGGGTTCTGGTTCTCTAATATAGAGCATTACCAAGTTCACTTATAAGCAACAATTACGCTATATCGATGGCTTAAGTAACCCACGTAACCCACCAAATATTCAAAAAACCGATTTTGACGACACTCAAAGCGTTGAGTTGACCTTCACATTCTGACAAATCATCTCAAGCCACAGCTACCTGATAAATTCATTTTAGGCGCTAAAACATGAAGTTCTATCAAAACTAGAAGGTTTTTTGTTTGCACTGAACAATTGTAGTTATTGGGGATACGTTTTGCACTTTTGTGTGTGTGTGTGTTTGGGAGCCGTTCTGATGCCGGGAGCACTGCAGCCTGTTGGCTTATTGTACTCTTCTCCCACATTTATTCCACCCATCCAGTCATCAACGTACCTTCTAGTAGACGATATAGATCCATTGGATGTGTGCCATATACTTCGAGTGGCACATTGGCTTCTCCGAAGATTGTTTGTCTTCTCGAGTCAAGTGCCTCACAGTCAAGTAAGATATGGGTTACGGTCTCGGTCTCCATGCCACAAAGTCTGCAGCGGAGGTCCCCGTTATATAACCCTATTTTATGCAGTTGATCTTTTACGGGGGTATGACCCGTTAAATAACCTGTAATAATTCTCAGCTTATTCCCACTGATATTCAGTAGTTCTTCGGCCCTATGAAGGTTTTACTGTGTACCTGCTATGGAGTGTTCCTCCACTGAAGTCTATGATGGCTTTGTACCCATTTTTGTATTTGCTCTCGGACTTCTTTGTGGTCCCAAGAGCTGGTTCTGGTCCAACATATGCTGTTGCTGAACCTCTTAAGGCGAGTTCATCAGCTTGTTCATTTCCAGAAATACCGTTATGTCCCGGCACCCACACTAATCTTAATTTAATGTGGTCTGCTAGTTCATTTAGTTCTTTCTGGCATTCTTCTACCAGTCTGGATGTTACCTTGCAAGGGCTGCCTGGCTGTCAGCTAGTATATTTATCCTATGAGTGTCAGTCCTATATTTGTTAATTCTGACACATTCTAGGATAACATAAATCTCTGCCTGAAATACAGAGGTATGTTCTCCTAGTGAAAAGGAGCATCTTGTGTTTCTCATTCCACTATACACACCTGCTTCTGTCCCTTCATCAGTCTGTGACCCGTCTGTGACCCGTCTGTGTACCTCGAGGAAGCTTCAGTCTGCTTGAGTCTTGCCACTTCTTTCTGGGAAGTATTTCTACCTACTGGGGAGAAGTTTAGTGGCCATATATCTAAAATGGATATGTGTCCTGATCTAACTAGTTTCTTGCTCAGGTTTTTTTGCTGCCTAAATATCCCCATCCATGGAGGCCAAATAAGGTTTCTAGTGCTGCCGTTGGCGTGCTTCTCATGCACCCTGCAATACTGAGACAAGTCTCTACAGTTGCCTAGTCTCATCATTGCATTCTTTTGTGCCGTCTTTGTCCACCAGACCAAAGACGCATATGTTTTGCACTTAGGCCATCGATATGTAAAAATTTCTTTCATGAACTTTGGGTGTCAAATAAAAAGGTATTTCGTTTGCTAAAACTACTCTAGTGAATCACTAACATTCATATCTAGCTGTATCCCTTTCCTACTGTTTCAATTGGAAAAGCGAAAGATCTGCCTTTATTTTAGTTAAACTGCATACATTGGATTTAACGACTGTTTGAAAACTCGCATTATAATTCATAATATAGTAACACCGTATAAACATTGAGGTAGTTTTAAACGACAATTAGTATACTTTATTACTAATTTAATAGATTATATTTACTTTTAAATCATAGAGATTTACATAATATATATACAATTAATTATGAGCAATGCTACTTACCAAATCCGATACAAGCGGAATCGATTTTCTCCGAATTGGTCGGATGTCCGGCATACTGTCAATATTACTGTAAAAAGGATTGTCACCTGGATGTCTGAAAATAAAAAAAAGGGTTGAATCACGAGTTCAAACACATTAAAGTATAACATTTAGTGAAAGAATTTGAAGTAGACTGAAACTATAATATTGTTCGAGTTATCGTTATTTCAGAACCACTAGATATTATCACATTAAAAATAAAAGGGATACATATTGTTAATTCCAAACAGCTTTTGGGAGCTTATGCTTTGCATAATTATAAACGTCTTTGTTAAATCAGAAACTTCACTTCTAAAACAATAAGACTTTTTATATAAATAGTTCAGAATGTAATGCAAATTGTAATTACAGATGCATAGAACGCAACTTCTATGAAATATCAAGCTACCACTAATACCCAACACAATGTCAAAGTCCTCAAACCCATCCTACTCCTTTTTGCATCTTATTAGCCTGTGAATGAGTTTCATCAAGTTTATAATGCTGAGCTGTGCACAAAGCTGGTACGTGAAATTAATTATGTCAATCTCCTAGATTTTGTCGATTCCTTGAAATTTATTTATACAATAACCAATTTACAAAAGACAGCAATTCAGCGGAGGGCAAATATTTAAAAAGAGTAGTTCAGTGTATTCGGGTTTCCAATTTCGGTTTTTTCACCATCAGAAAGTGAAAAAGATCTTAAACGAAGCACTTTGTGGAACCAGACTGCATTGCTATTACAGGAGCAATTTGCTCCACTACCACGGCGAGGCTGAAAACCATTCCAAACAGAATACCTCCTCATTGAGAGCGTAGTGACAAGTACCTCCTACAGAATGGATGGTGGAGACCACTTGGTGGTTTGTGATGAACCATGCTATACAGGGTGCGGCAGATAAACGGTCAATTAGAAATATCTCGAGAACTAAAGGTATCTGAATTAGGAAAATTGGCATGAAGGGGTTTTGAATAATGAACTATTCAATGAAAATATTGCCGTAGCCATTCTTCTTCCGGTTATACCGGAAGTTGCACATAACTTTCTAATTTTCAATAAAAGACCCTGTATATTTTTCAATTTCAGGAATATTTACGTTATTCTGAACATTTTTTAACACTTTCCTCTACCTATTTTGAACCGTTTTTGAGTTGTAATGTTTTTTAGATGAAAATGACACTTTTTCACCATGTACATAAAATTCAATATCCTCTAATGTAATTTGAATAAAAGTTCAAATTTCTTAGGAACTATTTACCACATACCGCTTTATCGTTTACACTGTGAAGTTACCTTTTTTTATTATGCAGAGTGCTGTCAAAATTGGAATAAATACGGAATCCACAATCTTCGCGTAATTCCTTTTTTTCAAATGGGACACCCTGTATGTGATTGTTTATTTTAGAAGAATACGTTGCCCACTATCGATATGTATCACTATTCCCTATACCTGTACCTACTGTATTTGAAAATCAAGAGAGAGTAAATTCCCAGAAATGTTTTGCAGTTATCAGTGTTAAAGGTAGTAAACCATAGACGTGCGTTTTCAAAATTAAATTAATATGGAAATAGAAATATTTAATTTGTTTTAGTTATTTATACCTAGATTACCAATTTTAGATAGATAAACATAATTCGTAAGTAGTAATTTAATTTGGGTAAAATGAAGAAAAAGTCAATATTATTTTAGGCATATGTTTATTTACAAAATATGTATATAATATGTACAGATAATTACAATTATTTATAAATTAATATGAGGAGCTAAAAAAACAATTAAGTAGGTATATGAGAAAAAAAAACCAACCGCAAGGATAAAATTTGACGAGCAACATGCAAAAAATACGACAATATTAAATCTTAAAAAATAAAAATCTAAAAATAAAATTAAAGTACAAAAATTAATAATTTTAAAGTTATGGTTCCTCGCACTCTGTGTCAGAAGATTCACCATCTGATTCTAGAGAAATTACAATGGGCTCTATAGTAATATCAATTATGTTATCTAGCTCCCACATTTTTTTTCTATTTCTGTAACGTGTCTAATACATTTTTGCCAATTTTCACTTGTTACTTCAGATATTGCCTTATTGAAGAGATTTTTAACATCTGATAATTTAAAAGTAATGTTATTTCTGGCAACATAACCTTTAACTTGAGCCCATATCAATTCCATCGGATTCAGCTCACAATGGTAGGGTGGTAAACGAAGGATTTCAATTTCTCGTTTTTTGGCTATCTCCTCAATATTATATTTTTTATAATTTTGCTTATGTTTTTTAGCAATAGTTAACAATTCTGCCCTCAGCATTGTATTGTCAAAGGCAAAATTTTTAGAAGATAACCATTTTGCAATTTCATCCTTTTTCCATTTAGTGGTTGGTAAAGGTTCAAGTAATCTGGAGTGGTAACTTGCATTGTCCATTACAATAACCGATCCTTTTGGTATGAATTGAATCATCTGTTCAAAATATTCCTCAAACACGTCTCCATTCATTTCTTCGTGATAATCAACGGTTTTTTTTTATTCAAATAAGAGTAAACCATTCTCAAGAAAACCGTTTGTACTGCCTATATGACAAATAATTAATCTTTTACCTTTTCCTATAGGTTCCTTAAAACCAGTAGTATATCCTTCTAGAAAAGCTTGATGGGATGATTTTATATTTTTGTCTTTCCAAACTCTTCCTACACAATGTCCTTCATTAACCCATGTTTCATCTAAATAATAAATGTTTTTATTTTGAGCTTTAACTTGTTGTATTCTTCTGAGGTACTGTCTTCTCCAACATACAATTTCTTCAGAATCAATTATCATTGAGTGTCTGCCCATTTTTTCAGATTTAAAGTTTAACTCATGTAACATTTTCCATAGTTTATCCCGGCTT